>CAIGRP010065630.1:0-25667 GCA_903798385.1 Fraxinus cuspidata | reverse complement strand
AGCTTGGGTAGTAATGATGCACGGTTTACTACCCATCATCATCAATGAGTCGGCATATGGCAGCACTGCTGTCTTTGTATCCCGTAGAAATTCCAATCCCAGAATGAGCTTGAAATCATCCATCTGAACTGCCGACGAATTTGTCCTTCCTTCGAAAGGACCTGCTTTGATTAACAGATTTCGCTACTCCTTCTATTAGTTGAGTAGGGGAGTTGATTGCTTTAACCATTCCATTACCCTTCTCCAGAACAAGTCTAAGTCACTCTACTTCGGTACTTGCGTGGTAGTTTTGGGTAGCACCAGTATCTACCATNAGTAGGGGAGTTGATTGCTTTAACCATTCCATTACCCTTCTCCAGAACAAGTCTAAGTCACTCTACTTCGGTACTTGCGTGGTAGTTTTGGGTAGCACCAGTATCTACCATAGCCCTGATCGGCTTTCCATTAATCTTCACATCAATGTACATTAGGCCTTTGGCCCTACAAATGCGAGCCTTCGATTCGTCCATCTTTACCTCTTTCGAGGGAACATCACCCTTTGTAGTAGCTCGGTGCGATATTGTATTGCACCGATGTAAGAATGTGCTAACTACATCCTCATACTCTTTCGAGTCGATCTCACCATGATAGCTAGCTTGTGACATGTTGCTTTGAGCTTATTCCACCACCCGCTAGTTGACTGTATACATTCACCATCAATTTCTGAGGACACTCTGCCACCCGATGGGTCATTCGCATAAAGAGCACATCAATTTGGAAGTGGCATGGTGCTGCCGTTATAGTCTCCTTAACGACTGTTTTGAAAGTTCCCTTGCAAGTTACTTTGATGGGTGCCTTGATAGACTCCTCTCTTATTATGAGAGTAACTCTCTCCCCCATTTGAGTTCGAGTTGGGTCTGTAAGGCCTTTTTTCACCCCCAATAGCTTGATTATTCCCCGAAGGTCGATCTTTTCTCGATTTTGGTTGATAGTCACTCAAGCATTCGACGGCTCCCATGGCCGAGCTCAAGTCAGTAACCTTCAATCTCTGAAACTCCGTGCATGTCCACAGTTTCAACCTTTCCATGAAGGTGAATAATTTATCCTTTTTCGACATGTCTTGAATATTCAGTATATGCCCTGAAAAGGCTTTCACATACTCCCTAATGGAGCTAGTATTGTCGTACCTGATATTCCACATTTTTTGAGAAAAACTGAGTTCTGATCGCTTCCTTGAGGAGATCCCAAGAATCTATTCGGACCCTGTTGGCCTGAATATCTGTATACTTTGTTCGCAACCATAACTTTACATCTCCACCAACATACATGGTAGCTGTTGTAACCTTTCTTCCTTCTTCTTCATTCGAAGCCGCAAGAAAGTATTGTTCTATATCAAACAAGAAGTTCTCGACTTCTTTTGTATCGCGTGCCCCTCCATAGGTACACGATTCTGGAATTCTGAGCCTAGGAACATGTTCTCGTGAGGGGGCTTGCCCATTGCCAACCGCAAATTGAAGAACTAGTAATTAAGCTCTCAACACTCACATTTTCTCCTACAGATCAGGCAGGATAGCAACAGCTTTATTCATTACTGTGCAAGCCATTCGGCTTTCATCCAGTTGGATGTGTAATTCAAGCGCATCCACAAGCTATTTTATGTTCCTCTTTTGAGGATCTACCACCTCCGTGTTGTTTTATTCAATTGGATCTACAATTTTCTTATCGAGGGTCTTAAGTCGTAGCTCTAATACCAACTTTCACGGGCTGCCTTTCTTCTTAACACAAAAAGGGACACCCTGCGGCAGTAGTCTACTCCGCTAAACTACCTTCCGCCTTTTCTCGGTCTTTTCGGGACGAAAGAAAATTTGATTACAACTTGTAGAAAGTTTCAACATGAAATTGAAATGCATTGGAAATAAATTGATCATTTATTGCTTGAAAGCTAGAAATTACAATTGATGAAAGCAATAAATTACAATGGCTAATAAAGGGGGTGAACAATAGAAAGCTTGTAAGATGTTTGAAAGACTAATACCCCATATAATAGCATTCGGAACAAAAACATAAATGATAGAAGTAGACGTTAATATGATTAAGAATCATACTAAAAATTTTCAATATCACATCTATTTTACAATTGAATTAAAATAATTACAATGTGCGGCCGAAGTTGGGCAAACTGCGGCTGCGATTGGGTCAAGTGGCTTAATTAAAGCTGCGATTCTTGACACCATGACTTGTTGACTCTTCATAGCATTAGAAAACATTAGATTTTAATTGACAGCATCAGATCTTGTAATAAAAATCCATATTTTTGATCTAGTGAACTCTTATCATCTACCAGTGGTTTTTTTCCATCTTGAGTTTCCATGTAAAATCTTATGTTCTTGAATTTAGGTTTATTTTCATATTGCCATATTATCTCGTTATTTTCTAGTAGACTGGTATCGAAGCGAAGTTGATCTTTCATGATGGCAACAATAAAATTTGATATAGTGTTTTTAGATGCAACATGAGATTTTTGCTATGGAAGGTAAAGATGTAAGCCTTGCTAGTGCAAATGGATTTGGATGATGCTGCTCTACTTAGATGCAAGTGAAAAAATGGCATAGGGATCAAAAGGCCATGTCACAAATTTATCTCCATCTTTCAAATCAAAATTTTTAGGATGTTCTCAAGAAGAAAAGTGTTGCTGAGTTATGGTTGAACTAGAGCAGCTTTACATAACAAAAGTTTGACCATTAAGTTAAATTGAAGCAACGCTTGTATTCTAACCGCATGTCTAAAGGTACGTCTATTGAGGATCACTTGATCATTTTTAAAGAAATTTTAGTAGATCTTAAGACTATGCAGGTTAAATATGATGAAGAGGATCTTGGATTTTTTTTTGTTCATTGCCATCTTCACAGACTACTTTTAGGCACTATTCTCTACAGTCATGATACTCTTACAATTGATGAGGTCTATGATAATTTATTGTCAAAGAAGAAGATAAAACATCTTGTGGTTGATTCACAAGGTCGGGTAGAAGGCTTGGTTGTTCGTAGGAGGACTGTAAAAATCTTGGTAGTAGTATGAGAGCGGGTTGAAGTCTAAACATAGAGACAAAGTATGTCACATTTACAAAAGGAAGGGATGCTTTAGAGCTTATTGCTAGAAATTGCAGAATAGAAATAGAATGGCCATTACTAAAGAGAAGAGAAAGCAACATGAGGATACAAGAAAAGCCAATTTTGTAGAAGATGACCAAAGTAAAGGAGAATTTATGGTGAATTTTGACGGTGATTACAAACTATGAGGATTGGGATATTGATTCATATTGTACATTCCCTATGTGTTCTAATAGAGACTGGTTTACAACATATGAAGTGGTGTCAAGAGATACTGTGATTATGGAAAATAATGTGCCTTATACAATAGCTAAAATTGATTCAATCAGGATTAAAATATTTGACGGGGCTATTAGGACACTTAGTGATGTGAGACATGTTCTAGATCTAAAGAGAAATCTTATATCCTTAAGTATCCTTGGTTTAAAGGAGTACATGTGCACTAGAAAATATAGAGTTTTGAAGGTTAGTAAAGGTACTTTTGTTGTGATGAAATGACAAAAGCTTAGTTAGCTTACATGTATTGTAGGGATCTACAGTTATAGAGAATGAAGGTGTCACCAGTTCTTCCTTGTCACGTGAAAAAGCTATTAAACTTAGGTATATGCAGCTTAGGCGTATGAGTGAGAATGAGATAGTTGAATTGAGCAGAAGAGGATTTCTTGATGGAGTAGACTACTATCAAGTTGAAGTTTTGTAAGCATTGTGTTTTTGAAAAACACAATAGAGTCAAATTTATTAAAAGGATACACAATATGAAGAAAACACTTGATTATATCCATTATGATCTCTGGGGATTGACGATGGTGCTTTCTAAAGGAGGTGTATACTATTTATCAACAATAATTGATGATTTCTCCAGAAAAGTTTTAGATTTTTTCTTGAAATAGAAGAGTGATGTGTTTGTCACCTTCAAGGATTGGAAGCTAATGATTGAGAAATAGACGGGAAAATAAGCAAAATGTCTTCGCTAATGGATTGGAGTTTTGTTTGCATGAATTCAATAGTTTTTACAAGGTAGAATGGATTTTAAGATACTTGACAGTGTATGGCACTCCGCAACAGAACGATATGGCATAATGAATGAATATGACATTTTAGGTTTAAGCTGCTTCTACAACTTCTTTCCTTATCAACCATTCACCCTCAATTTCTATTGATTAAAGGACTCCAAAGAGGTATGGTCTGGTACTCCTTCTAGTCACTCTGATTTGGAAATGTTTGGGTGTCCTGTATACGTTAATGTAGATAATGGAAAATTGGAGCTAAGGTCTAGAAAGTACATCTTTCTTAGTTATAAATTTGGTGTTAAGGGATATAAAATTTGGTGTTCAAAAATTAAATAAAGTGGTGATTAGTAGAGATATTGTATTTGATAAACACACAATGGTTCACAATTTAGCTCCTAGAGATTTTGATAATACATATCAATAGAAACAGTTAGTACTCAATTGAAGTTTGAGATCAGTTTAGGATTTTAATCAGAGTCTTCGGCTTAGTCTAGTTCAGAAGTGAAGGAAAGTATCACTTTGACACAACCACTAGTGGTACCGTAGTATTTGATTGCTAAAAACATACCTAGAAGAGAGATTAGACCTTCACAAAGGCATATAGAAGTTGACTTGGAAGCTTATGAATTGGATGTGGTTGAAAATACTGATTCCACCGAAGCGCCTACATACTAATAAGTTGTATTTTGTACACTTATTTGGACCTTTAAGTTAGAATATTTATAGGTTATTTTGACAAATTATACCTCAATTCTACGTGTATTGTTTGATAGGTATCAATCGACATAAATGGTGGAATTGGAGAAAGTGGGTGAAAATGGGCTAAATTGTGAGGGATAAAGTTCGGGGACTAAAGTGAAAATATTCAAAAGTTGTATCGGACCTCAAGATTAAGATTCGAGATGTGTTAGGGGTCAACTGGATGAGAAAGAAGCCAAAGAAATCAAATATAGTCAAAATATTATCACACATCAATTTTACGTCGAAAAAGTTATACTTAAGATTTTCAGCCTCTATTGAGACCTATTTTTGGCATAGAAAATATTTGAATTGGAAAAATGTTAATTCTAGAATAATTCTATCTCTTTGAGTTATCTTTTTCAACGCATTTTGAATCAGCTCAATTGAATATCGGGAGATAATGTTATGACAAAAATACTGATAATTGTCCTGCACATGATTTTAAGGCGCTTGAGTCCCAAATCATCCAGGCGCACACCCTAGGTGGCCTAGGCGCGTGCCTCTGTTCAAAAAGGGAAAATTTTGGTTGTTCCTTATTTTGTTTTGGTAGCAATGGAATGTAATCTTTTTACACTCTATATATTGGAATGGATGTCCAGAACAAGTTAAATGGAGTTTTTATCACAGTTGAGAAAGAAATTGAAGATTTTTACATTCAAGGAGCGAAATTGCGTCTTTTGGGGTCGAGTTCCGAGCGAGGAATTGATTTTTTCACGTTCTTCTCAAGTTTCTTAGCCTTTGACGATGTCGTGTCTCTTTCTTTCGTGCAATTTTCATATGGAAATACTAGACTAAATCTTTTATTTATACAATGGATGACAAAACCTATTGATATATAATTTTTAATTCGAGGCTTGTTTTTTAGTTAATTCTCGTGTTTGTGATTTGATATGCATTAATTATGTTTGTTTTAATGTTTGCACACCATTAGGACATATAAATTACCTATTTGTAGTATTGTAAAACTCACAATAGATAGAACACTGCATATTTAACACACATACAATAGATATTAGGAATATTATTTATGGTGTGTACAATCGATTGTGATAATCCCATGATTAAATGCATGTTTTTCATGTGATTTCGGACTAGGAATGAGATCGGATTGTGTTAAACACAGGTTTGACATATCTTGGGAAAGAATATTGAATATTATCGGATTATCGATTGTCACAAACATGCTTACCACAATAATTAACATGAGTCGAGAATTGGAACTAGACGTCAATAGGTAGATTTGAAAATCTAATACATTTGTTTTGTTATTTGACAAAAACCAATCTTTATTGCTTTCATAGTTAAAATTAGTATAGTAAATCAAAAATCAATCTCTTTTATGTTACATTTATCGAATTTGATAGTAACCATCATACTAAATTTGAACTTTTTCTCGTGGGACGATATTCATAACTCACTACGTATTATTTTGTAAACGATCTCGTACACTTGCGGGTTTTGTCCGAACAAGTTTTTGACGCCGGTGCAAAGGAATAAACTTTTTTTTTTTTAATTCAAGTTTATTAGTTGATATTGCATTCGATTGTTCTTTTGTCAATTTTGGCTACCCACCCTATTCTCTCTTTTTTGGTATTCTTCCGAGTACTACTTAACAGTATATACATGGTTCCAATGATGGCAACGGAGTAAAATTTGTTTGTAATGTGTAATCTCGACATGGATGATGAGAATTTTCTTAGGAAAGACATAAATTGTGAGCTTTGTAATGGAATGTATTATACTGGGAATGCTTGTATACATCCTAATCCTTTTATGTCCAATCTTCTGTGATTTAAGTAATATTTAAGATGTCGAACACAAGCAAATGACAACTCTGATAAAGCCTACATGCTCAAAGGCAAGTATGTATCTACACATGTTAAAGATGACATCAGTCTTAAGGAGGTTGGCCTCTCCTATTGAATGAGAGATATTTGCAAACTATTACAACGAACTTGCCATGTTAGGAGAAAGCAAAATACGCTCGATAGATTCCATATTTTGGGACAAATTTAAAAGGTGTGGATATATCCACTCGAAAATGTTGAAAGCAAAAAAAAATTGTTATTGCCCATGAACTATGAATCGATTATTCAACTCAAAGAGATATAAATTATTAAAGAAGAGCATAAAGAGGATGAAAGCTAATTACAAAGGAACCAGGCAAAGAAGTGGTATTTAATGAATATGTGATTAATACACATTCTTTTTACTTCATCTTTTGCTCAACAATTAAATTTGTGATTAAGCTTAAGGAGGAGAAAGAAGTCTACATAATTGATTTCGAATCGGATGGAATAGGCAAGTCATATCACCTTGGAAGATGCTATGTTAAAATTTGAAAAATCAAGGAAGAGTGGAGCAAATTAAAAAGAAGCTAAATGAGCAAGACATCAAAAACATTATTCAGAATTCCATGATGCAAAACAACAAAATCAAGCAAATGACTATAAACATGCGCTTATTTGGAGGCAACCTATTTTTCTTCCATTTATAGGATAGGGAGTTTAGTTTTATTCAGGTGTCAACATCTATACATAAAAAAAGCTAAACAATAACTTGCAGTAGCAACCCGTGGCTATAACCTACCTACATCCCTTGTTTCGTTTCTCCTTCATCCCTTGAATTTCTTGTTGGTTTTGAGATTTTTTGTGCTTAGTATTAACTTTTCTAGGTTATTTGGTCCATAATGTTTGAATTGTATTCATTTACATGAACATGACATTGAGGAACGCTCAAACCAACACTTGTCAAGGGGACGATGCAATCAAGAAAATTGTCTAGCTCTTGCATTACCTCGCCATTTTTGCCACCACCTCCGACTTAAACATGAGAGTCTTCAATTTTCCCTTTTTATCTTTATATTTGCATACTTGTTGCTAAAATTTCGTATATTTAGGACAATGAACATTTTAAGTTTGATGGTAGGAAATTATCATCAATTTTATCAATTTTAATTGTTTTTGCATGCTTGTTGCAAGTTATATAGTGAAAAAAAAAATTAGAGAAAAATTCAGAAAAATATGTTCTTTTATGCTTTTTTAGCTTTTGTATGCTTATGTGGGTTAGATGGATTTACCAACAATGATGTATAAATTGAAATTATATATTAGGCTAGGAATTGTGAAAATATTATATATTGGGATTGATTAATGCTTATTTAGGTAAAACATGATCTTTCTTGTGTACAGTCTTATATTTTTTGCATCATGAATGAGTGTTATGGTTCATTTGTTGGAATATGTTGAATATAGTGGAATTTAGTTGCTAAAACTAGGAAATGATATGATTAGGGATTCTATGTGTTAAAATGTTGTGTGGATTATCTAATGCCAATAGGATGAAGATTAGTTGAAAATCTTAAGCTAGGGGTCGATTTTTAAGAATAAGTGTTTAATTAAGGGCATTACACTAATCATAGTATGAAATAAGAGAAAAAGCTGCCATGTTATAAAATTGCTCTAAAAGATCCCAATGAGGACATCTACTGAAAAAAAAAAACTCAATAAGAGATCAAACTAGTGCATGAATCAGAACACGCATAACATAATTGAAAAAGTAAGTGCATGAAACCGAAGATGCACAAAATACTGTGATTATGTCCCTTTTTTTTTTTTTAAAGAACTAGACATTTAATGAGAGATAATTAGATTAGTTACGTCTTAGAGGTCTCAGCAATCAAAATATAAGAGAATCCTTAGTTATTGAAGTTTTTAACTGCTACTAGTAAAACAAATTCAAACTAGAGAGACTAAGGATGAAAATCATTTGAAATTCAACCTAGGATCACACTTAGGGAAAATGAGTAAAAATAATATATTTGGGCATATGTATCTCGCGAGTGAACAAATGAGACATTTGACCATTGAGGATCAGAAATTGAAACAAACATGAGTTTGTGATGTTTTACATAAGTTTTCACATACACATACAGGTCTAGTTTTACATTGAATATGTAAAGATTGATTCTTCTATGTATTTTGAAACTATTCTTTGTATTGACGCATAAATTTCAATCATGAGACCAACGGCATGTTATCTAACCAATTGTTTTTTTTAGTTAGGCGATAATTTATTTAAAGACAAACAAATATTCAAGTTTGGAAGTTTGATAAGTGTATTTTATACACTTATTTGGGTCTTTAAGTTAGAGTATTTATAGGTTTTTTTGATAAATTATTGGTTTAATTCTATTGGTATTGTGTTTGTTAGGTATAAATCAATATAAATGGTGGAATTGGAGAAAATTGGCTAAATTGTAAGAGATCTAAAGTTCGAGGATTAAAGTAAAAACACTCAAAAGTTTTGTCAGACCACAAGATTAAGATTTGAGATGTTCTAAGGGTCAATTGGATAAGAAAATAAGTCAAATGGATGAAATACAGTCAAAATATTATCACACGTCAGTTCCAGTAGTAAAAGTTATGCTTCAGATTATCAGCCTCTTAATGAGACCCATTTTTGGTATAGCAAATATTCGAATTGGAAAAATCTTAATCTAAAAGAATTGTATCTCTTTGAGTTATGTTTCCAATGCATTTTGAATCACCTCAATCGGATATTATGAGAGAAAGTTATGATACAAATACTGATAACTGTCCAGCATATAAACCAATGAGTGTGGCCTCGCCTGTAGGCGAGATGTGATCCTTAGGTTGTCCTAAGCGCGTCCCTTAGTTAAAAAAATGGAAAATTTGGGGTTTTTCCTTACTTTATTTTGATAACAATGGAATGCAATCTTTTTACACCCTATATATAGGAATGCACATCTAGAACAAGTTGAATGGACTTTTTATCATAGTTGAGCAAGAAATTGAAGATTTATAAATTCAATGAGCGAAATTGCATAATTTGGAGTCGAGTTTCAAGCGAAGAATTGAAGTTTTCACGTTCTTCTCAAGTCTTTTTAGCCTTGGGTAATGTCGTTTCTCTTTCTTTTGTGTAATTTTCATATGACAATGCTAGGTTAAATCTTTTATGTATAGGATGGATGACAAAACCTATTGATTTATAATTTATAATTTGAGGCTTGTTGTTTTTTAGTTAATTCTTGTGTTTGTAATTTCATATGCATTAATTATATTTGTTTTAGTGTTTGCACACCATTGGAACATACAAGTTTCTTATTTGTAGTGTTAGAAAACTCAATATATAAAACAATGCATATTTAACACACGGGTAATAGATTTTATGAATAATATTTAATGCATGTATGATCGCGTGAGATAATACTATGATTAAATGCATGTTTATCATATGAATTCAGATTAGAAATAGGATCGGGTTGTGTTAAATATATGTTTGATATAATTTAGAACAGAATATTGAATATTATCAGATTATCGATCGTCACAAACACGTTAACCTCACTAAGTAACGTAAGTTGAGAATTGGAACTAGACGTCAATAGGTTAAGCAAAAAATCTAATATTCGTTATTTGATAAAAAAAACCAAACATTATTGATTTCGTAGCTAAAATTAGTACAATAAACCAAAAATCAAACTTTTTTCTATTATATTTATCGAAACTGGTAGTAACTAGTATACTAAAGTTGAACATTATTCCTCGAGGACAATATTTATAACTCGCTACGTATTACTTGTCAACGATCCCATACGCTAGCGGGTTTTGCCCGAACACATACACAGAAGCAGTAAATTACAATGATTTTAATGGATGGATGATTGCTATACAAAAGAAGAAGGAATCACTTCATAAGAATGGCACATGGGATTTAGTGAAGTTACCTAAGGAGAAGAAAGTTGTTCGTTTTAAGTGGGTATTCAAAAGGAAGAAAGGTACATCAAGTTGAAGAAGCTAGGTACAAGGTAAGGTTAGTGGCTAAAGGTTACAGTCAAATTTCAAGTATAGATTTCACATATGTGTTTTCTCTAATTGTTAAGTATAGCTCAATTATTGCTTTGCTTGGTATTGTAAATAAGCAGGGTTTAGAGCAGTTGGATGTGAAGATAGCATTCTTGCATGGAAACCTGAGGAATACATCTATATGCAACAGCTAGAGGGTTTTGTAGTAACAAGAAAAGAGGACTTTGTTTGTTCATTGAAAAAGTCTATTTCATGGCTTGAAGTAATCACAGAGATAGTGGTATAAAAGGTTTAACTCATGATTTAGGAAGTGTGGTGATAGGTAGTATATATATTTTAAAAGAAGCATTTATGATAGTTGTGTGTACTTTAGGAAGTGTGGTGATAGGTAGTATATATATTTACTACTATATGTTGATAATATGTTGACAGCTGTGAAGAATACATCAGAGATAAGAAAGGTAAAAGCTCAACTTAATAAAAAGTTTGACATGAAGGATTTGGGAGTAGTAAAAAAAGATCCTTGGAATGGAGATCTTGAGAGATAGGAAGGCTGACAGGTTACACTCGAGTCAGAATGGGTACATTAGAAAATACTATGTAGGTTTAATTTACTAAATGAAAAGGATGTCCACTTTAAACTATCATCTGTTTTGTGTCCATAAATGAAGACATTGATTGTATGTCACGGGTTCCTTATTCGAGTGCAGTTGGATCACTCATGTGTGCTATGCTTTGTACACACCTAGATTTAGCATATACAGCAAGTGCAATTAGAAAAATACATGGCAAATCATGGCAGGAAAATTGGAAAGTAATGTAGTGGATTTTCAAATACATGTATGGCTCTACTAATGCTTATTTGTATTTGGGAGAAGTACAGATGGAGTAATTGGGTATGTTGATTCATATTTTATAGGAGATCTTGATAAAAGGAGAACCCTTACATGGTATGTTTTTACCATTAGTCGTTGTTCTATGAGTTGGAAGACTACTTTATAGAATACAGTGGCATTATCTACTGCTGATGCAGAGTATATGACTATTATAGAGGTTTATAAGGAAGCTATGTGGTTGAGAGGATTGTTTGGCTAAATTAGTGAAGACTTGGAGATGTCTACAGTCTTTTGTAATAGTCAGAGTGCTATTTTTCTGACAAATGATTAGATGTTTCATGAGAGGACATGGCATACTGATGTGAGGTATCATTTTGTACGTGATGTAATTGCTCTTGGTGATATTGTAGTGAGCAAGGTTGATACAAATGAAAATCCAACAGATATGTTGACAAAGACACTACTTGCAACCAAGTTTGAGCATTGCTTGGACTTGATTGGTATTTGTTGTTGAATTAGCTCTTAGGAGCTTATTGAAGAGTGAAGTATAATTTCTTGCATTGGAATTTATATTGAGGTGGAAATTTTTTGAAGCGTGGCCCAAAATTCATTGGGCATTAGTGGATTGGTTGAAGAGGTTAATAAATGGACTAAGGGGTTTTTGGGTAGAGATTGGGTGCCCATGCGCCATCTAGGCACCTATAAGCCATTCAGGACGAAAGAATCAGAATTGAGCAGGGTCGAGGCACTCAAGCGCTAATGTTATTAGTGGATTGGTTGAAGAGGTTAATAAATGGACTAAGGAGTTTTTGGGTAAAGATTGGGTGCTCATGTGCCATCTGGGCACCTATGCGCCATTCAGGAAGAAAGAATCAGAATTGAGTAGGGTCGAGGCACTCAAGCGCTAATGTTATCAGGTATAGGCATGTATCACTATCTGACGAGTTTAAAAGTTCTCATTCCATCTAAAATATTGTAATTAGGATTGTACTCCATAATTTGTTTGCTCTTCATAGCGTTAGAAAACATTAGATTTTGATTGAGAGAATCAAATATTGTAAAAACAATCCCTATTTTGATGTAGTGAATTCTCCTTCTCGTCCTTGATTTTTTCCTATATTGGGTTTTCACGTAAAATCCTTGAGTTTGAGTTTATTTTCATATTCCCATATTATCTCGTTATTCTCTAACACTCAGCATTCTTCTGTATATTCTCTAGGCATTGATTAATATAATTTCTTATCTTCTACACTTGAAGCAACATTCTTACTAGCAAAACACTCTTTCATCTACGAGGTTTACCACATTTAGAACAATTGGGAATGTTGTTGCTAGTAGTCCTCGTCTTTCCTTTCTTCTTGTTATAGTCCTTAAAAGTATCTTCAATACTAATGTAGATTGCACTAAAAATGTTATCACATAAGTTAAAGTATAGAATATCTATAAAATTTCTTCTCTAATTCAACATGTTTATAATTGTGTCTAGCTGTTGTGGCAAGAAAAAATTAGATATTATCGAGACTTTTCCAGATAAAGTAAATTATCATAATTTAGTATTTATCTCTCTTTCTCTCTCATTTTTCTTATTTTCTCTTTATTGTTTATTATTTTTGTACCACCTACTAAATGTACATTAAAGCTAAAATTTGAATCATAGAATGAATCTATTAGAAATGAAATTGGAACTGGGTCATCTATACATTAGACATTATCAGAAGCCTTTCTTTTTAGATGCAACCTAGATTGCAATTCATGAAAAGCATTGGAGATGCTCTAACATTTTCCTACTTTTTTGTATCATTCCATTTTATCTTATCACCTAAACCAGTTGATTTCATCTTGACCTCATTAGTTGACTTCTCATCAAACATCACCAGTTGAACCTTACTGATCTTAGTACTATAAGTATCAAATTGATAGACCGCCACTACTTATCTAACATCATTTTGAAGGCCATGCTCCAACCTCCTAGCTTTTCTTTTAGTACTAGCTAAATGAGGAAAATAATGAGACAACTCCTCAACTTTTCAATTTATCTTAAGAAAGAGTCATTGAACTTCGGTTTAACAATAAAAACTTAGTTTTCTTTTGGTTCTATGAAAGTTTATATTAATTTAAGAATGATGATCAACTCTACTGTGTATTGCCATAGCTGGTGAAATATATAATAAAAATGAATGTTACAAGAATAGTATAGAACCTATGGTTGTTAGTTAGTTCTTTATTTTATGGATCATGTTGGGAATCTTTACACAACAAATCTCGTGGTCCAAATACAAGCAAGAAACGATTTTAGACAACAAGGAGAGAGGTTGTTGATTCATCAAGTGAGCTAGGAAGAACCATAGCTGATGTGGAGCAGATTCAATGTTGATGTGTTCAAGTTAATTCTCAACACCCCCTTCAAGCTGGACGGTACTGAGGTAAAACTCCAAGCTTGTCTTTCAAGAAGAGAAGTGATTAAGTCATTTTATTAATAGATCTGCAATTTCATCTGAAGTAGGCACATATTTCACCTCTAGCTTCTTTGCAAGTACCTTATCTTTGATGAAGTGAATGTCTAACTCTATATGTTTTGTTTTGGCATGATACACTGGGTTTGTAGCCAATGCCCCTACACTTATGTTGTCACACCATAGTGTTGGAGTTGCAGCTAGTAGAAGCTCCAGTTCTTGAAATAATGACTGAATTCAAGTTAAGTGCGAATTTTTTTGATCAGTGTATTTATGAAACTTTGCACTTAGTTCTTGTCATTACTTGTTATAACAATGTCATCCACATAGATTAGTGCAAAGATCACCTGCCTTTCATTCTTGAAATAAATAATGAGGTGTTTACCACATATTGTTTGAATTTCCAGTTCAAGAATGTGACTTTTAGTTTGTCATACCAGGCCCTAGGTGCCTGGTTTAATCTATAGAGTGCCTTTTCTAGTTTGCACACATAATAGAGCTTTGACTTATCTATGAAACCTTCTGGCTGATTCATATAGACTGTCTCTTCTAGTTTTGTGTTTAGGAAGGCATTATTAATGTCTTGTCTAATAGTCCAATCCTTTACTACTGCCAAAGTAAGCATAATTCTCAGGGTTAATTACTGGACTAAAAGTCTCATATAAATCAATTCTAAGAGCTTGGTGGAAACCTTTGGCTACCAATCTGGCTTTGAACCTCTATACTGATCCATCTGTGTTGTGCTTAATTTTGAAGATCAATTTATTCCCTACTATGTTATAGGTAGGTGATGGAGGTATAAGTTTCCAGGTTCTAGTTTTATTTCAAGCATTAAATTCTTCTTCCATGGCTTTTTTCCAATCTATAGTCATCATTGTCCCTTTCACACTTTTGGGTTCAGAGAACTCTAAAACCTTTTTTAGCTGATTTTGTCAAGTAAGCTTTAGGTTTGAACACCTCAGCCTTTCCTCTAGTGATCATAGGATGCTTATTTTGGTTTCTTGCTTCTTGTTGAGGTCTCTAGTTTTCAACTGAATGCTGAGTATTTCAGGTCTTTTGTTATTTCGCAACATATTTGATTCTGATTCTAAGGATTCTGCTTCAACATTTCCTTCAGTTCCATTTTTGTCAAACTCTTCTAGATTGTCATTATGGAGTACATTTTTATGCTGATTGTCACTCAGGTCAGAAAGTAAGTGATGCTCAACATGAGCTACTTCAGGTTGAGCTGTATCAATAGAACTTGAAGTAGTGATAGAATTGTTTAGTTCCGAAGGAAGTTGGATGTAAGGCACAATCATTTCAGGCACTACTGACTTTGGTTGATTTTTGATAGTGAATGAGGACTCGAAAGGAATCACCAATTCATTGAACACTACATGTCTTGAGATGTATAACTTTCTTGTTGAACTTATACATTTATAGCCTTTATGGGATTCACTGTAATTAAGGAAGATGCACTTTGTAGAGTGAAAACTAAACTTGTGTCTTTAGTAAGGTCTTACGTAAGTGTAGCAGGCACAACCAAAAACCTTTAGTGCTTTATAGTTAGGTTCCTTTTTGTGTAGGGATAGGTAAGGAGATTGTAGTTTAAGAGTGGGTTTAGGTAGTCTATTTATGAGGTATGTGGCAGTTTGAAAAGATTCCCACCAATACTTTAATGGAAGTTGAGCTTGAGCCAAGAGTGTCAGGCCAGTCTCAGTTACATGTCTATGCTTTCTCTCTATTCTACCATTTTGGGCTGATGATTAAGGGCATGGATGTCGCAATTTGATTCCTTCTTGTGTTAGAAAGTTTGAAAAAATTATGTACTCCCCTCCCTAGTCAGCTTGTAGAGTTTTTATTTTGCTGGACAATTTGTTTTCAACAAGTTTCTTAAATTGGATGAACACATTCAAGGCTTCTGATTTCTATTGTAGAGGGTAAATCCAAATGAACCTACTGAAGTCATCTAGGAAATTGGTGCATGTCCCCATACATCTGTGTATACCAATTCTAAAGGGACTTTGGCACGTGATGAATACAGGGGAAAAGGCAACAAATGAGCCTTGCCAAGTTGACATACATTGCAAAATGATTTGATCATTTTCTTTAACTTTCAGATTACAAATTTTGAGAACTTGAGTCATCACTTGGTTGGATGGATAACCAAGTCTCTTGTGCCAAACATCAACTTTGGAAACTAAAGACTCTTAAGTGGAATTAACAAAAGAATTGACAAAGGACTCTTGACTAGATTTAACTGAGGACTCTTGACTGGAATGAGTAGCTGATAGATTGCAGTAGGATTTATTTGAGAGACTTGACTGCTGAGGGAGATACTTAGTGCTTTGGTGAGAAAACTTTAATTGATATAGCCATTCCTTAAGCTTCCCTTGTAATATCACTTCCTTCGTTGACATGTCCTTGACAAAATAGCAATTAGGATGAAATTCTATGAAAACTTGATTATCTGAAGTTAACTTTGAGATACTGATTAGGTTTTTCTTGATTTCATGTACGCATTAATGTTTTATCATTTAAGGCTGGAATATTTGCGCTTCCAAAATGTGAATTGTGCAACTTACTTCCATTTCCTACCATGATTTTTTTCTTACCAGTGTACTTATTGGTAGAAGTGATATTTCTTTTGTCATCAGTGATATGATTGCTAGTTCCTGTGTCTGCATACCATGCTAGATCATTCACTGGGAGATGTGAGAACTGTGGGAGAAGGATCGTGGCCGAACCTCTGATTTGGTGATGTTCCAGTGTACCTTTCATCATACCTGAAGTTGTAAACGTTTGCCTTGTGTCCAATTTTCCCACACACTTGGCAAATTGGTCTGTCTCCTCCATGTAAGTTTCCTTATCTGTTTCTACCTCTTCTTCCCTTTCTGCAATTGCTGAAGTTTGTAAATCTTCCACCCATAGTTGGCATGTTGGATCTGATATGATGATGATTAAAAGCATATCTCTGAGAGAAGTTAGCTGAGGTATGGTCAATGCTGATTCCTGCTATCTTATTTCTGATTGAGTTAAGGTGTTCAAGCCTCCTTTCATAAATCATAAATGTATAGTAAAGTTCTCCCCAAGAGATGTGATCCCTGCTGTTGATTTGGACAACAATTGGTGTGTAATCTTCATCTAGACCTGCCAAGACTTGAGTAATCAGGACTGTGTGAGTGATGGTTTTTCCATTAATCTCTAGATTATCAGCAAGTTGCTTCACTTTATTTAAATATTGATCAATATTCATGGTTCATTTTCTTGCTTTTTGTAGTTCACCGGTGAGGAATGTGATCCTAGATCTATTTTGGACTCCATAACTCTCCTCAATTACAGTCCATAGTTCATTTGAGTTGGCTACATCCTGACTCTCATAGCTATATCAGGAGTCATTGAGGAGTAGTGCCATCCCATCAACAGTTGGTATGTTGACATCCATTGGCTGTGTTCCGGGTTCTTAACCATCTCAACATTGGTTCCAGCTTTACCAGTGATCCGTGTTCTAATAAATTCTTGAGGACACCCCTTTGTCCCAAGAATGTACCCTTTCAGATTGTGTCCATGAATAATTAGCAGAATCATATTTTTCCACATAAGATAGTTGTTCTTATCCAGTTTTACAGATACAGTCTGGGTTAGGTTGACACCAAAGGGTGAGAGGTATTTGTTTCCAAACAGCGGATGCTAGAGCAGTTATGGGATCAACACTTTATGGTGTATTACTAGCGTTGGCCATGGTAGCTCTAATACCAAGTGAAAGTTTAGATTAATTTAAGAATGATGATCAACCTTGCCTTGTATTGCTACAGCTGGTGAAATATATAATACAAAGGAATGTTACAAGAATAGTCTAGAACCTATTGTTGTTAGTTGGTTCCTGATTTTATGGATCATGTTGGGAATCTTTATACAACAAATCTGGTGGTCCAAATACAAGCAGAGAAATGGTTTTAGACAGGAAGGAGAGAGGCTGTTGACTCATCAAGTGAGCTGGGAAGAACCATAGCTGATGTGGAGCTAATTCAATGTTGATGTGTTCAAGTTAATTATCAACAGATCTTAATTAATAAACATGAAAATACTTTTCTAGGAACCATTCATCGAACCAGTTTGGTGCTCCAATTGTTCAAGCTATGTTAATCATGTCTATATATATATATACACCGTGGCTCGCCAGCGTCTAACTGATGAGAAAAATGCTTGATATGATATTCTTTATATATATATATATATAATTGAAAACATTAACTTACCCGGAATTTACTACAAACTTGAAATGAAAAGAAAGAGAAAGTGAGGGAGTGAGAGTGGAATGGAAATGAGGTTAGTTCAAAGCAAGAGTTGAACTCTTTGACCTTAAGACGAATTTGCCATGCATAGAAGAATCATCACCCAAGATACAACGATATCTTCTTATGATGGCAGCAATATGATTCACAAGAACAACAAACAGGAAAGTGTTTTGTACTCTCTTTTTATAGAAAGAAAGAAAGTTTCGTGCAGAATTTCTTAAAATATGAATAGATCCAACATGGGGTCCAATATGTAGAGATGGAAAGGTTGTGGACGGTGAGACACAACCCAAAAATCAGCCTATTCTTGAATAGGTATGTCTATTCACAGGTACGCCACTCGAGCACCCCAGAAAGCCTCTTGACCGTCTTTTTCAATGAGTAACCACTCGCCCAGTGCCAGAAGACCACTCCAGTAGTCTATTTAATATGGAATTTGTTAATTTATTAATTTCAAGAAATCTATTTTATCAACCTTACTTTATCCATGGATTTTTTATTCATTTGGAAATAGTTTAGATATCCAAATATACCAAACTCATCTACTCGCGAAGTAGAACATGTTCGATGATTGCCCAACTAAAATCGAATAGTGGGACCCATATAAAAATTTGATTAAAGATTGATCAAAATCATTATTTTCTCAACTTATTTCCAACAATCCTCCAACATATACGGCAATTACCAATAAATATGAAAATGAATGGAGATACTAAGGAGTACATGGGGTAAGTTGAACCTTCCTTAGTAGAATACACCTCAAACTTACTTCACTACTATTCAACTATTGGTGTAAGTCAAGATAATAGTACCTACACAATAACTCTCCCAATACATTCGGTTCTCATGGCTGTATTCATTTTAGCCCTGAACAACTCTTGGTTTCCCAAGTACTTTTAGAGAATTTCAGCCTCAAAATTCTTATAGAAGCAGACTAACTTCACACTTACATACGTAATATCCTAGTAAAAGTATTCTACGATACTCCACTTGATTTTTCCAAGATATAAAAATGATTAAAATTATAAATTATCTTGTTATACTATTTAGTTTAGCAATTTATCATCAAAAGAATGCGTAGGAGTATTCTCTTAAGTGCTCGTAATCATTCATAACTTAGTTGTCCTATCGAACCAAGATTTTTGGATCTACAATCAACAAGGTTCTGTTAATAGGCTTTAAGCCCATTTCCTTGTATATATCGTATACTTGATCTCTTGGTAATCATTTAGAAGAGGATCTGTTATCTTTTGATTTGATTGCTA
Source organism: Fraxinus cuspidata (assembly GCA_903798385.1). Lineage (NCBI taxonomy): Eukaryota > Viridiplantae > Streptophyta > Magnoliopsida > Lamiales > Oleaceae > Fraxinus > Fraxinus cuspidata. The sequence continues at coordinate 6,165 of CAIGRP010065630.1, read as the reverse complement.
TTGGTTTTTTCTTAGTGATTGGAAAGAAGGGCTCCTGGGTATATTATAGAAATGGAATGCAGAGGCATTGAATGGCGAAGAGAGGCTGCTCAATAGGGAATGAATGCGCCTAACAAAACATAGCAACGACGGAAAACTTACCAATATAGCCAGTGGGGAGGATGGCACTACTGGCAAAGATAGTTTTAGTCAATAGAGATCAGTGTTCTAAAAAGTACATCTAGGCATCGCGAGGCAAAATTGATTGCTTAATACGCGTCTATCACAATTTGTTTTTTTTTTCCCTTTTTTGAAAATATTTTATTTGACTTTAGTTTATTAACTTTTTAAAAGTAGTGAAATACTTTTTACCATATTTAGTTTCCACAAATTTTAAGTCACAAATATCACTATGAATTAATTCTAAATATTTCATGTTTCTTTCAACCGAATGAAACGGTGTTTTGGCTAGCTTACCAGATACACATATCTCGAATTTATTATTTGTATAAAAATGAATTGAAGGTACTAAACTTAAATTAATTAATTTGGGTACAAAATTAAAGTTTGCATATCCTAAATTATGATTCCACAAAATAGATGACTCAAGAATATAAGAAAAATAAGATACTTTATTCTTAGTATTGTGGTACAACAATGAAAACTTTCATCTTAAAAAGTCCATCATACAAGAAGCCCTTGCCTATATATATTGTTCTTTTTAAGTACAAACTTAACCAGATAAAAAGACTAATTCGAAAATATTCTTGCTAAGTAAAGAACTAGACCCCAAGTTCTTGCGAATATCAGGCACACGAAGCATGTCATTGAGGATAAGTTCTTTGATAGACGTCATCTTCAACACCACTTTGCTTTGTCCTTCAGTCTTTAACTTGAAAATTTTTCCATGAATAATTTTTCACTATTTGTTGGAGTATATGAGAATATTGTCTTATTAGCACACATGTGGTAAGTAGCACTAGTTTCCACCCACCATGCCATGGAATTACCAACATTGTCGCCTTCTGAAAAAATAGCCGACAATTTTAGATCTAGTATTCCATCAAATATGCATCTGACTCAGTGACATTTTCTTAGGCTTGTTTCTTAAGTTTGTGACATTCAATTGAGCAATATCATATTTTTTCACAATTGTAGCAATTGTTCTTGAACTTCTTTCTTTGCACTCTTATTATTACTTTGCTTAAAGGATTCTTCAGAATGCTTCCTTTTTTCTTGTTCTTTGAATTAATCTCAACCACATTAGCCTTTGCGTGTAGATTATTGCCTCCAATTCTTTTGTCCGACTTTCTATTGCCTTATTCAATCCTCAACTAGATAATAAGTTTTTCAATGTTAATCTCTTTACGTTTGTGCATGAGATAATTCTTGAAGTCTTTCCATGTAGGAGGTAGTTTTTCAATAATTGTAGCCACTTGAAAAGTTTCACTGAGAGACATATTCAAAACATGAATATCATGAAGAAGAACATGCGATTCTTATACGAGACTGATCACCATTTTAGAACGTACCATCTTGTAGTCTAGGCACTTGCCTACAATGAACTTCTTTGCATCAACATCTTCAATCTTGTACTTTTTCTCCAAGGAATCCCATAATTCTTTATCAGATTTTATGACACTAAAAACATTGTATGGTATAATGTCCAATCCATTCAGAATGTAATTCTTACATAGAAAATCAGAATGTTTTCATGTATCCAATGCATCAATGATGCCATATTATTTTTCCCTTCTAGCATAATAGGAGCATATTCGGTAAAATATTTAGCCACGTTCAACATTTTTTGGTGCCATCTTTTCAAATCACCCTACTAATATTTTCTGGTTTGTCTGTATGTGGAATGGAGGTTGGATGAACGGAAGTTGGGAAAGCTGTAATCGGTGGAACACCGGTTGTACTATTAGCATTAGTAACTTATGTTACAAATCAGGAAATAAACCAATTCCAAAATTAAGAAAAGTCCAAGTAGAAAAGTTAAATCAAAATCTGTTTGCAATTTAACCGCGAGAAATAAAAGTATAATAAAAGAATACAAAGAAATTGATCTTAAGATTGATGGGAAAAATGCTGGATATTTTTTTTTTTTTTCATATGTATAAAAATTTGCAACACAACCCAAAAATTGCTACAAACTTGAAATGAACAAAAACTGAAAACGAATGAAAGTTAGATCGAGGCAAGAGTTGAACTCTTTATCCTTAAAAAAAATTTCCCTCACACAGATGCCGACAGTCGAATGGAAATTATTTCCCAAGATACAACAAACTCTTCTTGCAATGACAACACTTCGAATCACAAGAATAACGAACTGGAAATTTTTTGTGCTCCTTTTTTTGGAAAAAAAAAGATAAGTTTGAAATAGAATTTTTTTAGAAACTATGACGTTTGTAATGATATGGACGTTTTTCAATCCGAATATGAATAAATCCAACATCGAGGGTCCAATATATAGAGGTTGAAAGGCTGTGTCCGGAGAGACACAACCCAAAAAATAGCCTATTCTTGAACATGTCTATTCTTAGACAGGCCGTTCGAGCGCCCAAGAAAGGTGCTCAAGTGTCTTTTTTAGAGACTAACCCTTTGTCCAACGCCAAAAGACTGCTTGAGCGATTATGTATTTTATAAGGAATTTTTGAATTAATTTATTCCAAGAAATTCATTTTATCAACCTTACTTTATCCATTTGTTTTTCATTCATTCAAAAATAGTTTTAAGACATCCAAATATACCAAACTCAGCTACTTAAGAAGTAGAACGTGTTCAACCATTGTCCCGCTAAAATTGAATAGTGAGACCCATATAAATATTTGGTTAAAGATTGATGAAAATCATTCTTTTCTCAACTTATTTCCGACACTAACTTCTTGCTTTAGCATGAATATTGTACATGAAACTCTGTGCATAGTGCATTTGGTAAACTCAAAGATACGTTCTAATTCACTTATCCATTCCTCCATCTACAATGGATTTTTAGCTCCACCGAAAGTTAGATGGTGGAGCTTATGAAATTGTGCAATCACCAAGACAGTGCTCCTTTGTCTAGGTTGAGGAGTTGCTGCTTGAACACCATAAGTTTGCATCATCTTCATGTGGCTTAGGAAGGTTTTTCTAAATCTCCCCTATGTTAGAATAATCTATTATGTGAGCTTCCATTTGATTGCGAATTTTACAGTTTGCAATGATACTGTGATTAGGCCCAATATGTTAAGTGATCACTTGGGCCGTTGTATACCTTGCAAGCTTTATTTTTATAACGTGGTAATTTTAAGTATGTGGACCAGAATTATGTAAACTCTAATTAGTGTTAGAATCGGTAATAGGTCGGCTTTATAATTTCATATATAAAGGCTAAGTCTCCTCTCCTCTCCTCTCCTCTCCATATCGTTTATTAGTTTGCCCCATTAACGGCTGATTATTTTTTATGAGTAAGGAGAGGAAGATCTAGCAGGTAATATTCAAACACACAAAATATCTTCCGCATGTATGAATTACAAACTATCAATTAGAATATGTGATTCTTGTTCTTAACATGATTATTGAATAATTACAACAACTGGTATCAGAGCTACATACTAAGATTTGAATCCTTTAAACAAAAAAAAAAAAAAACAATGTGGCTCCAATTAATTAAAAACCCAGGCAGTCTTCGCCCATACCCTCGTTCTTCTTCTTCTTCTTCTTCTTCTTCTAGCGTTGTATTGTTATTATTATTGTGACCATCGTCCAGCATATCAACATCTCTCGTTCATATATGTGTGTACCACTAAAATCAACCATGTATTTATGTGTGCTACTGTCTGCTCTCTCTCTCTTTCTTTCGTGCATATAATCGGCCATGTATGTTTTGGAAATTGGTTTTTTGGTTTGTATATTTGTATGTATGGATATCTATGTGTAGATGTATGTATAAATTGTAGCTGCGTTGGAACAGGCGAGTAGGAGTAGCGGCGTTTAACGCCTCTAGCAGTCGAGTCGCGACGTTAACTACTGTCAACAGCAGCGAAAAGCGTCGCTGCTCATTGCTACTGCACTGGGCGCTGCAGTGCTGACTTTTATCTTGGTAGCCCACGATAGCCCGTTTATTCGCCGATCGTGGGATGCGTGAAAATTAAAAAATAATAATAATTTGGCCCGGCAGCGCCACGAGAAGGGAGAGTTGTCCAGGGTTTTGGCAAAATGGTTTCAATTGATTTGGGGACGAGGGATTTTTCTGTAATTTTAGATTCCTTAGGGGCTTGCCTATAATTTAGAAAGAGGGTCACTTTGTAATTTTAAAGAAAATGACCTATGCCGTAATTTCTGAACTATGAGGCCCTTTTTTCATAATTTTAAATTCAAGGTCAATTTTGTAATTTTGAAATATTGAATTCGATTTGTTTTTTTAAAATTGGAAATTTTAAATTTGATCCACTTACATTTCAATTTCAACCTAAAATTAAAATTATATTTAAAATTAATGACTTTAGTTTTTGTTGAAATATTTGAACGTCGTTATTAATTGTCCATCTAAATTTCATTTTCGTAAATTGAAATTTAGTTGCCAATTTCGTCTCACGATCGGGCTTGAATTTTGCTTTTCATCGATTGATAATTGTGATTATGTTGCATGATTATTATTATTGAATTTTTCATGGATTTCAAGTCTGTCTTGGTGCTCCCATTAAGAGAAATATTTTGAAATAAATGTGAGTGCTAGCTACCGAAGTGGCACACTCATTTTTATTTATTTGGTTTTCTAGTTTTGAACAATAGCATCGTAATTTTGAATTATTACATATAGTTTCTTGCTCAAATGTGTTATTATATTTGATATTTTTTGGAAATTGGCATAACACGATTAACAAGTTTACTTGATCTAGAAATCTCCTTCTGCCCAAAGGTGTTGGTGTCTCGAAAACCAATCTGTTTCATTAACTAACTTGATTATGTGTTTTAAGAGTACCTTACAGTATGTTATATTGTTAGCCCAAATGTGACTTTATAATGACGCATCTAGGCTAATGTTCACTGGATTTTCACTTTAACTACGGACCGTCTAATTTAGCCCAGGTTAATTAGATTAATATGTTATCATCTATTGTCTGCATGCACTATATTTAGATGATACTAAATATGTTATTTTATGTTTCAATAGTTTTAAATACCTCAGCTCTTTTGGGTCAATTGTATGCTATTAAAACCTTGATTGTGAATAATTATGTGAGATGGAAACGAGACGTAGAACTAGCACTTGGACTTTTGGAGTTAGATTTTTCTATAGAGAAGCAGCTTTCGAAACCCTCAGATAAAAGCCATCTTGAATATGTAGTTGAATATGAAAATTATTAATGGCTAATAGACTTTGTTTGAAAATTATTAAGCGTTCCATATCCGATTCCATTATAGGTGCTATTCTGGATAATGAAAATGTAAAGGTTTTGTGGATGCCATAGGAGTCAGATTTGTTGAGTCAGATAAAGCTGAAACTGGAGATCTGATGGACAAACTGATGAATATGAGATATGATGATACAAGTGGAGTTAGGGAGCACATTATGAAGATGATTAATATATCTTCTAAATTAAAGGCTCTTAAGATTCCTATTGCTGAGCCTTTTCTGGTATATCATGTTCTGAATAGCCTTCTGGGTCAGTTTAATCAGTTGAAGGTTGCTTATAATGCTCAAAGAGATAAATGGGATTTGAATGACCTTATTATTGTATGTGCCTAAGAGGAGTATAGGTTTAGGCGTGAAAATGTCGAAACTGTGCAATTAGCTTTTCAGCCACCGCAGAACTAGTGGTCTTCTCATAACCATAAGTCTAAGTTCCACAATGGCAACAAGTCACACCACAATCAGGATAATAAAAATTTTGGAGGTCAGTGTTCTAGGGTCCCAAATGAACTATAATGAAAAATGATCAATGAAAGTTCTGCAAAAAGAAAGGTCACTGGCAAAAATATTGTTTTAAGTTTAAGACTTGGTTAGAGAAAAAGAAGAGTTCCGCAGGTATCTCATTGGCCTTAGTTTGTTTTGAATCTTCTTTTGTAGATGTTAATTTGAATTCTTGGTGGTTAGAATCGTGAGCTAGTATTAATATTGTGAATTTCTTGCAGGAGTTCACAATCAAACGGAGGCCAAGTGAGAATGAAGTAAACCTGTGCATTGGGAATGGAGTTCAA
>CAIGRP010065624.1:0-13580 GCA_903798385.1 Fraxinus cuspidata | reverse complement strand
TTTTTGATCTTTCCAAGGATCCCATGATCTAAAATCCCAGAATTTGTCTTTTCCAGTGTATAATTCTGCTAGCTTTCGCGGGGTTTAATGAAGATATATAATATGGAGTTGAAGGTTAAGAAGGTTATGGTAATAAAAGGAGGCAGCTATCAGTCAGTTGATATCTCAACCATAGGTGTTTATGATTGGAAGGGTTTGCTTCACAAAGTCATCACTTGAAGTAAAAGAAAGAAAAAAGGGGCAAAAAAATAAAAAAGAAAGAAAAAANAGGGTTTGCTTCACAAAGTCATCACTTGAAGTAAAAGAAAGAAAAAAGGGGCAAAAAAATAAAAAAGAAAGAAAAAATCATAGTTGGACTTTAATTGCTTGATGCACCAAAGGGTGGTTGAGATGCATATTCATCGCCTAGAAATTTGAAGAGAAAAAAAAAAAAAAAAAAAAGAAAGAAAGAAAAATGAGATAAAGTTCTTGTTTGGTGAAAATTAAAATTTAGATTTTAATCTAAATTAAAATCAACAAGTAATTTCAACAACATATTTTATAGGGTTCACAACTTTTCAACCATACATCTCATAAATTTTTATTAAAATCTATTAAAAATATAAATTTAATCCCCATCAAACAGGAACAAAATATGACTATATTGGATGTACATAAAGGTGTTAAAAAATGTCGAACCACGTGAAAGAAAGGCAAGACTCAAGTACCACCCAGACAGCCGAAGGTCACTGTGGACTATTTTGTCTATAAAGTTGGGTCGTATCAGGCTCGACTTTTTAGTTGTCCACATATGCATATAAGTTCTACGCAACTCTTTTAAAAGTAATTATTTTGAAAAAGTATAATCTCCTAATTTTAAATTCAAAAAAATTATAGAAGTCAGAGCCCAATCAAGAAGTCGAACTATTTTAAGCCCAATATAATTTCGGCACATTGTGCTAAAAAAAAATTGAGTCTCATCAAAATTGGTTATGTTGCGACCATGGCAACAAAGTGTGGCCAATGCGAACTGCCTCAAAGTTCGATCACGTTGCTAGATATGATGAGGTTTGAATTACGCCTCTAGGTGTATGTCAATGACACAAATCTTACTAGAAATATCGAATATAATTGAATAAGAAAAAAATAAAAGTTACAAATAAATATGTATTTTAATATAAATATTGCTACTGACTTTAGATCTTTCCTCATACAGTTTCCTACATGAAAAAGACAATATAAAACGGTTGGTGACTATGATTCACATTAGCTAAATTGAAACACGTCACTTTAAACGAGATATAACTAAATGGATTTTAATTTGGCTAAATTGATAGTCTGGTCGTCAACTTTTAACAAGTTTTGCATTTTTCTCCTTAACTTATTTATCTTAGCATTCTTAACCTCATTAATCTATTTGTCGTGCACTATTTACTATTTCCATTCAAAACCCTTTAGACAAAATTATCCTTAAAACTTTAAGAAAACTAGAGATGATAATTAAAATATGAGTAAGAAAAAGATAACTACGAAAGGAAAAAAAGTTAGTACTATCTTCACAATGGCCAAGGTTAATAGTAGATAAAGTTGAAGAAAATCACTATCGACTCTAACATGAAGAAATTTGGTTCCTAGGCACGTGCTTGTATTTTTCTTAAGATGATATTTGATTCCACTTTGATGATGTACATGGGACGATAAAACGTCTCAAGGATATAATTGAACTCGAATATATAGCTTGCGTTGTGCAACAATGAGAACAACCTCGAACACCAAGTAAAGAAGAAGCCAATGTAGATAGGCTCGTATTCTTTATTTTCGAATTACAGTTTACGTATCAATCTTTTTTTGAAGATAGAAATGCAAGTATGCAGGAAAATGATATTTTGTGGAAGAAGATGATTGATAATTCTATATTTTCATATATATCAAATTAGAAACCGATAATCTTGTTGATAGATTTTTAAACAAACATTCCCAAGAGTGAAACAACATTTTTATTTGAGTCTCAACTATTCAAAATGTTGGTTACATGACTGAATTTGGGTGAAAAGTGGCCATCAAAACCGTATAAGCACTAACAAGTAGGAGAGCACTTGTTCTTATGTAGACAGAGGACGATTGCCCCCATGCTATTTGGCGACCGCTCAAGACATGCAGAATTACTTGCATGCCATGACCTGGTCGCCAAAATGCATTGGACGGTTGTTTGCAAGTCCTTTAGGGCCTCGGCTAACCCTCCTCCGTGAACCGTCACTTAAGAGCTTTTTCCTCGTGATCCCTTGACTCGCGCTAATTCTTTAATGCATCTTATAATGTCAAAAAATGACATTATTTGAAAATTGTTTCAACAATCTTCCATCTCCAAAACCCCGACTTTTAGACACTCTCTTGTGAGGCTTCACCAAACTTCTGCATAAATGAGGTATCTTTTGGATTTGAACATCCACCCAGTATACACCACATTATAAGTGTAATTAAGCTTCTCAATCTTTGCTCATTGTTGAAATTATTTTCTTAATTATTTTCCTTGAAATTCTTATCTTCAACCTTCAATTAATTAGTATCATCGATCTTAATGATGATTTATATTAAAATATTTTTTTTTTTTTTTTTTTGAATATGATAAGAAAATAAAAATAAGTCATTTTACATCATTTCAACTGATTTTTGAATATAAAATTATTATCAAATATAAATGTGTTAACTAATAAAAAGTTTGAGGATAAAAATAACATGAAAAATCGTTAGAGACACAATTGTTACAATGAGCAAAGATTAAAAACTTTAAATGCAATTAAAATGTGGTTCAAGAAATAAAAATTATGGTGTGATTGCCCTTGTTTGACAATCATAAAATGAGAAAAATTATGTTTAAAATTATGTTTTTTAGGAAAATGTGTTATAAAAAATAGAAAAAAATAAATAAATTTACGTGCAAAATATTTTATTGTATAAATGTGTGACTAAAATGAGTATATAGTAAAAATAATTTTTAAATAATAAGTTTCAAACATAGGCATAATTACCCTCAGGACCTGTTTGATAGGCCTTTTTTTTCCATGAAAAATTGAATTGAAATTCTATTTCCCACTTTTACCATATTTGATAGTCAAAAATTTTCATGGAAAATATTTTCCACCCCCCTTCCCCACGTGACCCCTATTCTATGAATACAATGAATTGATTTTCCCAACAATTTGGAGGGAAAATGGTTTTAAGGTGTTTTTTTTTTTTTTGACAATGAAAACAAATTTTATGGACAATTGTAAAAAAAATTCCCTTTAATTGACAATTCCATGAAAAATTAAGTCAAACGAACACCAAAATATCCAAAATTTCAACATTTTTCAGGTAAAAAATTATATCAATTAAACACAATTAATTGACATTATCAGGTAGACAATTCTAGGCAATTCAATTCTATGTAATTCATTTTATTTACACTCAAATTACATTCTTACAATTGAACGGATCCTAAATGAATTCCTCCGAAACAGTTGGACACCTGATCCAAGATGCACCCAGTGCACGCTTTACACGTGCACAAGTTTTGAATTAAAAATCGTTATATATATACATTTGCTAAACTGTAGGAATCGGAGGGTTGAGACCGGAGAGAATAAACCCCGTTCACTGACAACCAAACACAATTTTATTTTTTATTTTTTAATTTGGCTGACATTGCTTCTGTGTCCTCAGATCTATTCAAACCCAAATAAAAAAAAAAAAAACAAAAAAATTGTTGAAACAAAAAATTTGAGCTCAAGATCCCTCTAAAAAAATATATTCTTTTAGCCAAATAGTCTACAATTGTAATTTTTTTCGTTGAATTTTTAAAATTTTCGATGAAAATGGAGACGCAGAGAGTGATGGATTTTCATAACAGAAGCACGGATAAGCGGCCCCGAAAACGACCTCGTTTAACAAGGAACAAGCCTCCTGTCCCTCCTCCTGATCATCCCAAGGTCAGATTTTATGTATATGAATTTTTACAGTTCCCTTACATTTACATAAAAGCGCATTTTCTAATAAGTTAGGGATTTCAATTGAATGTTTGATATCTTGCACTGTTTAAAATATCTCGATTACTTGAATTTCTAAACTTGTTTTCATTTCAAGGTACTATAGTTCTGTGATCTTGCTTTCTTGCTTCTTTTCTCTAGAACACTTGCTAGAATTTTCTTGATTGTGATAGAAGCTAAGAATTGGAGAAAGTCTTGGTACTTGTAAAAAACATATACTCCAGAAAGTTTTCTTTAGTTTGTCTTTTTAATCATAAAGTTGTATACTGGCTTGATTTTGTTTTTCCATGGGTCATATAAAAATATTTGGGGGAGAAATAAAATGTTGAGCAATTTGATAATTATGTTTTATAGGTTGTGCATATTTATGAGAAACTTATTAATATTTCTGTACCAAGTAATGCAAGAATGCAAGAACAATCAATCATGTAACATAAAGTTGATTTTAAGTGTTGAGAAATTGAAGGAATGGAGGTGAAGCTAATAAGATAAAAAAGTTTGTTGTAGTTTCACACTGATCATAGTGATTGCTCTCCTATGGAATAACTATATGGTTATCGTGTTGTCGTGTGAAAACTAAATATTGTTTCTTGTGCAGATCCTTCCAACAATATATTCTGGAAAAGAGCTTGGGCCAGTCACCAATTATGCATATTCTTCTATATATTACAAGGGGGTTCCCCACAATGGTTCTCCACCATGGAGGCCGGATGATAAAGACGGTCACTATGCTTTTGCCATTGGCGAGAATTTAACTCCTCGTTGTAAGTGTATTTGCAATAGTCAAGGGTGTGAATTGGGGGAGTGGCTTAAATGATAATTCTGATTGTTCCTTTTGTAGGAGTTCTTTAGACCATACCTCATCGAATACCTTTGTGTGATAGCTTGTGCACTCTACTGTACATATCGGGGGCCTATCATGTTGTTTCTTACATCCATTTTTTTGAAGTGGAAATGCTTATGTTATGATGCTAACTTTTAGGTTAGATTTTGTCGTCCGCATTTTACATTAGGTTCCCTTCAGTTACCTATGCAGTCACCCCTCCACTTCAGCAAACTAACCTTGATGTGGTAAATTGTAAGCCTTATTGTAGTACAAGAGGTGAATGACCTGAACCGTGGCCATCACTATTGAAGAACAAAATCTGCTACCCAAATGTTTTGTTTGCAACTTGCTTTTATAATAACTATAACTCCGTTTTACTTTAAGAAATGTCTATTAAAAAAATCTATAGAGAGTATGTTAAGGAACGCATCTATGTTTCCATTCAGCAATAGTGCAGATAACTGGGTTTAGCATTCTTGGAATCCATGTAAAGTTGTTTTGATACCGTCCTATTATGTTTGTGGATTCAACTCTCATGTGTTTGATGTTTCTTATGATCAATGTGTTTTTAGGCCCCCCCTCCTTGGGCTCTATTTAACCTTTTTTTTCCTTAATTGACAGATAGGATACTTAGCAAAATGGGTGAAGGTTGGTTTTTTCTTCACTATCTGACTGTTTCCTTAGTTCTCATTAGTTGATTCATTTTTTAGTAATTTGTTGATATTTTACTGTTTCTGTTCCACCCATTGATTAATTGCAGGGACTTTTGGGCAAGTCCTTGAATGTTTGGACAATGAAAAGAAAGAGATTGTTGCAATTAAAATTGTCCGCTCAATTCGTAAGTACCGGGAAGCTGCCATGATTGAGATTAATGTCTTACAGAAACTTGCAGGGCACGACGTTCGTGGCACACGGTAGGTCTCTGCTTTCATTTTTTGGCTTAATTTATCTGCTAGAAGAAAAACTTGGAAGTTATTTTGGTATAAGTGGTTTCATTCTTTGCAGTTGTGTGCAAATACGGAATTGGTTTGACTATCGTAATCATATTTGTATTGTAAGTATTTATTATAGTTCACGGTTCCTTAAATTTGAAAGGGCTATGATATTACTTCTTGCTCGAATATTGTGCGAGTTAAAATCTTGCGGATGGATTTAAATGGTCTTAACAGGTTTTTGAGAAGCTTGGTCCATGCTTATACGATTTTCTACGCAAAAACAGCTATCGTTCATTTCCCATTGATCTTGTTCGGGAGTTTGGCAGACAACTTTTGGAATCTGTGGCATGTGTGTGGACATATCTTTGCACCACTATCTATATTGCTTTCATTCAATTCCTATATTTATCAAAATTGATATCTGATTTAGGCATCAATTGGCGTTTACGTCTGTTTTTAATATTTTCCTTACGATTTATAGACTGTAATCTGTGTATTGCACTTATTATTGTTGCTTTTATTTGCAGTTATGCATGATCTTAACCTGATTCACACTGATCTGAAACCAGAAAATATTCTTCTTGTTTCCTCAGAGTATATTAAAGTGCCAGATTATAAGGTGTTTTCATCTATCTCATTTCTTATTTTTCATTTTCTTAACATGATTTTACAATTGTACTCAGTCCAAAAAATGCAAAGCAATTTTTTCATGATTAGGATATGTGTATTTGATTGCTAAAAGTTAGGATTTATGCTAGGCTTATGTTAACTTTCTTGTCTTCGGAGTTCATTTAGCTATATTTTTTGGGTCAATTTTTTTTTTTTTTTAAATTTTAAATCTTATCTATTTGTTCAATTTTAATATGAAGTGTACTTTAAAACATTCAATTAATGATTACTTATGCAATATGCATATAGGTTCCGTATTTCATTGTATACATATTTGTTAGTTGTTCACCAATTCTTTTTCTTCTATCATATAATAGTTTAGTTACATCTCTCATCTTTTACATGATTTTACAATTGTACTCAGTCCAAAAAAGGCAACACAGTTTCTTATATGTAGATCTGATTGCTAGAAGTTTGGATTTATGCTAGGCTTAGGTTGACTTTCTTGTCATCTTCTTAGTTTCTTTTAGTTATATTCTTATGATCAATCTTTTATCTGACATCATTTCTAATTGTTTATCTTTAATATGATCAAATGTACATAAAAAAATTCAACGAATGAGCATGATAATTAATTATGCATGTAGGTTCCCGTTTTTCTTTGTATATGCTTTATGCACTTGTTACTTAATGTTCACCAATTCCATTTTTTCTTTTATATAATATTTTAATTGTGTCTCAACTTAATGAGTTTGGGCTTACTTCTCCAACTGTATTTTTAATATGCTGTATGGGTAACAACAGTTTCTGTACTAAATTTGAGAAACTAAATATAAGTTTTGATGCCTGATGATTTTTATTCCCCCTTTTGCCTGGAATGAAGTTCCTATCCAGATCTACGAAAAATGCTTCCTATTTCAAAAATCTACCCAAATCAAGCTCTATAAAGCTTATCGATTTTGGCAGTACTACATTTGAACATCAGGATCATAACTATGTGGTATCTACACGTCATTATCGTGCTCCGGAGGTTATTTTAGGTAATTGGTGGTTCTTGTACTCTTTTCTTTGCGTTTGTAATTTTTTTCAGTTGGTTCAATGGGTTATTGCTAATGATATTTTCTGTAGGTCTTGGATGGAACTATCCTTGTGATATGTGGAGTATAGGCTGCATACTTATTGAACTTTGCACTGTAAGTAAAAAGCAACATATAGTTTTCCACTACATTTTACAATTGAACATTCTTGGTTTTAATTTATATCTTGACATTGTTATTTATGTATATGTGCCATTATGGCTGGTCCATCTACTTATGAATCTTGTTCCGTTGATTGTATTACTATGAAGGAGCTATTTGCACATTGGGTTACTTGTCAGATCTTGATATTCTTACTTGCACCCTTTAGATTGATTCATCCTGCGCCGATTACCATCTAAGATGGCTTTCTAAGGAAGCATGCTAGTACTGTAGTCAACATTTTTAATTGTCAATGCATCCTCCTTTTTTTTTTTTTTTGCAACAGGGCGAGGCACTTTTCCGAACTCACGAGAACCTGGAACATCTTGCTATGATGGAAAGGGTTTTGGGGCCATTGCCTCAACATATGATGATGAGAGCAGAGTAAAATTCAATATATATTTTGCATCATGTCATGCACTAAGCTGTGCGAATGATTCTGATAGTTATTTGTTACTTCTTCTGCAGCCGGCAGGCTGAGAAATATTTTAAAAGGGGTGCAAAGTTGGATTGGCCGGAGGGTGCAACTTCAAGGGAAAGTATGCGGGCAGTTTGGAAATTGCCATGTCTTCAGGTGAATATTAGCCTTGTAATCTCAAAAATTGCCATGTCTTCTATTTTACGTATTTTTGAGCCCCATTTTTCGGGAGAATAGATTTTGTATAGTGATTTTTGGAGAATGTTTGGTTAAAAAGTAAGGGAGAAGTTTTGGGTTTACGTATAAAATTATTTATTGAAAGAATGTGTAGTTGAAAATGAGTTTGGGAAAAATGAGTTTTTAAATAATGGGGCTCAAACATGGGCTTAGTTTCTTTCTTTGGGAGGTAAAAGAGCAAATAAATGATTGTCAAGCGTCTCGCCTGAGATGGCGGTAGGTGCCTGCCTGATTTATCTTTTGCTATCTGGAATACCATTTAATTCACATTTATCTTTGTAAATATTCCCACTTAGACTGTTCTGTCAGAATTAAAATTTTGTTTTTACCTCCTCTTCCCATTCTTCTTTATCTTCTTCCTTTTAGGTTATTCTTTATTTTTCTCTGGGGTTTGTGGTTTGATTGATCTGTTGCGGAGAGTTGCTTGGATTTATGTAGGTTATTGCATTCTTCCTAACACAGTCTGGCAAGAGACTGTATGTGGGGAGTTAGGGCAACTAGGTAGGTGCATTTAGCTGTTTGTGTTCCTGTTTGTTGGGGGCATACTTTAGAATACGATACATGCATTTGTTCTTTCTGATCATCAAATGTTCTTCTACTATGTTTGAGAGAGATTTATTTAGCCCCTATTTGGGCTCCATTTTTTAGAAAATGCATTTTTCTCTCTCTTATTTTCAACCACTCATTCTCCAATAAAATAATATTCACATAAATCAAAAACTTTTCCTTATTTTTTAACCATGCATTCCAAAAAAAAATCACTATTCCAAAAATACATTTTTCCTCAAATTCTCATTAAAATGGAGCCCAAACAGGGGCTTAATAACACCGAGGCATTTGTCTTGCCTCTACATTTTATACTTTTGAGTATAATGACAACTGGGAACCTAATTGTTATTATACACATCCAGTCAGTATATTTAGACTAAGACAATTTTCAATTTTCTGGGTGCTTATTTGGTTATTTTCAATCAACCACACCACCAAGAGACTTCTTTTCAGCAGGCCCCAAACCCTTGAGATATGCAAATAGGAATTCTATTAAAACCTTCTTTTGAGTCCAGTTAGATGTACTGTACTTTAGAGTTGAACTGCTAATTAAGAATGTTGAGACTAAAATATAATCTGCCTTCAGGTTCGTAACTTAGGCATGCCACGTGGTTATTAATTTCTGAAATTGCTGAACTTGAATATGGTCTAAAGTTGATAACAGATCAAAAGTTTTGGATGTGATCACTTAGTCTGCAGCTGAAAGCAGGTCTAGGTGAACACCCATTTATGAGAGGAGTTGTAGGGCAGTTGTTTAAATGACTTCGATAAATGTATTGTAGTTGCTTAATTGACCAAGTGGTTGGAATGAAATTTTTCTTCTTGTCAAGAACTCTGACAACTTACCAACTGATCATTGCAGCTTCAGGTTGTTTGGCACTTGTGGCCATGTTAGATTGGTAAGAGGCGTGTCATTAATGTGATTCCTTGGTACGTACAGATTATTAGAAAGAGAAGTCGACCCTTTTATAGTGCAAAATATTTTACAACGTCAAGTTTTTGTTTCTTACCAACTGATCATGGCAGCTTCAAGTTGTTTGGCACTTGTGCACATGTTAGAGTTGGTAAGAGGCGCGTCAGAAATGAGATTCTTTGGTATGTACAGAATATTAGAAAGAGAAGTCGACCCCTTTGTAGTGCAAAATATTTTACGACATTAAGTTTTAGTTTCATAGCAACGAAGCCCGAAATCTCTCAAATTCTTGAGGATGAATGTGGTTTTAATAGTTTCAATTCTCTTTTACCAGTATTTTTAATTTGGTACTAAGCTTCTAAGGGTGGCACTTATATCATCTCTCTACTGTATTCCAGAACCTGATCATGCAGCATGTAGACCACTCGGCTGGAGATCTGATTAATCTTTTGCAAGGGCTTTTACGGTATGACCCTGCAGAGCGGCTCAAAGCAAGAGAAGCTCTATCTCACCCCTTCTTCATAAGGGACTTGAGAAGGGGTTTCTATCCTTTCTGATTGGAACATCATATCAGTGTTTTATAGTGGGAGTCCAAATGTGACCAAGCCCCACAGGGAAAAGAAAATTTACTTCACATTAAACAAAAAAAAAGGAAGAGAGAAAAACAGATGGGGAGGGGAAAGAGTACACAATGAAGATTGGCTGCTGTTAGTGTCAACTTCTGATGCACTTGATCTGCTGACCTTGTGTTTGTAAGTATGCGGTTTTCTCAGCTGTTTTGTATAATTCTCTCATTTCTTTTGTTGCTTTATGATTCATAGTATGAAAATGTGTCCACTTTATGAAGTCGGCGTTACTATCCCCTTCTTTCCAATGGGAGTCTTGATTTGATATGAAGATTCGAAGTAATATAATTTTTTATTAGAGAAGGTTAATAGCGACTAGCGAGGCTTTTCATTTTTTGCCAGTTAAAAAGTCTATCAACTTATAGCGAAGTTTCATGGTAGTCACCGAACTTTATTTTGTTTTAAAGTGGTCAGTGAAATTTAATTTGTTTTAGTTTGGTCATTCAGTTAAACTATGTTATTCTTTCTAACCTAAAATTCCAACGTGAAAATTTGAAGTCGCAACTACATGGAAGTCCTTCACATCATCGATTCTGTTAAAAAAACCGATGGGTGCTAATTGAGCGACTTAACATGAACTAAAAGTGAACTTCTGTGATTATTTGAGACAGTAAACTTTGATGACTAACATGAAAACTTCGCAGTAAGTTGAGCGACTAACAATATTTTTTTTACCCTTTCTTTTTCACTCAGTTTAGTTTTTCTAAAGCTATAGGTCCTTTCTGATATAGTTATATTTCAAATGATAGAATCTGAGAAATATTTTATACTATTCTTTCATAAAATATTGAGAAAGTTGGTGAAAATGTTTGATTTCAAGATTTCCATATTTACAGCTGGATTCTTCTACTATAAACCCGCCCACTTGAATTTGTTTATTAATTTAGTTGTACTAAAAACTACTAGAGCAGAATTTTTCATCAAATGTCATAATCATTTCTACCTGTAATCGCACTGCGAAAATATTATTCTAGTGTTTTAGGCTGAAACAATGTGACAAAGTTGCCTACAGTTGATTAATGGATTTAGGTGGGTGGGGATGAATTATGCAAATAGAACCTATAGACGGCCTAATTGTAGTTGGCATGAAACGCAACCTGAGGGAGCTTTTTACTGTGAGTTATCTTTTATGTGAATAAAGCAGTTGGGTTGTTCCACTCAGATAAAACTTTATGGATTTACTTAAATCTCAATAAATGTAATCAAAGTCGCACATTAGACTTAGCATCGTAGATGTGTAAGATGGTTCACTCCATCGTGCACGATATTCGAATGTAGGTGGTGGAGCCTTTATGGTAAAGCGAGTCTGGTATGGTGGAGATTATATAGAGTTTGATGAAGTGTGATGTTTCTAGTTGAAAGTAGATGGATGAAAGAGGTTATCATGAGAGAACGATGTGATCATAGAGACATTTGAATGAAAAACCCACATTAACTAGACATGAGAATGTTGTAAGGTTTATAATATCTTCCAGGTTCGTTTGGCAAGATTTTTGAAAAGTCAAGAACTGCTTTCGAGGCCAAAAAGCTGTTTTTGAGCATGTTTGAATAATTTTCTGAAAGTGTTTTATCTTATTAGAAGAATTTTTAGAGTAAGCTGAACTAAAATAGTTTCTTCAGGAAGTTTTTCTACTAGAAGCGAAGCAAAAGCACTAGTTTTGTCAAACTCGCCCTTCATGTGTTTAATGTTCCTAGACCGGACGGACAATGGTTACGTATCTCGTGTGTTTTGTTTGATCATGTACCCATTACATCAAAAATGTTATACACGTTAATCAACCCCACCCCACCCCACCCCACCCCACCCCACCCCATCCCACCTGCACTAATAGTCACTTGGAAATCCAACGTGTCATTGTGTAATGGCATATTAGAATTGCATACATGTTTGAGTGTTAGATTGGTGAATTGGAGAGGTATCAGTTGGAACCACATTGAGTCAAACATAGAATTAGCTTTCGCCCCCATGGCACATCTCAAAGTGGTAAAAGTGGAAGGTGGAAAAACTATAGCTTTGCTTGAGGCTACCACGTCAAGGGTTCGAATCTTGAAATATGGATTTGGCCCTTGAGTAAGTGTAAGTGTACAAGCAGCCTTTCACCCTATACCCTTGGAGTCATAATCTGCGATTTACCTTATTCATCAAGGCTCAGAGCAGGAGGGATCGTCAAGGATGTGGCTATCTTTTTTTTAGAATTAGCTTTCTAATGAAAGTGCCCTTTCCCTTTAGAGTGGGAGAATAATTTGAGTCACGAGCTTCAAGTTTTAAGCCATTCTCTTACAGCTGTTGTTAATGTAAAAACACAGGACCGGTTCTTTTGTTTGTTTTGTGTGGTCCCTTTTTTTATGTGGGGCCCTTAAATACCATTAGGAGCCTAAGCAACCATTGTTTTCTTGCCAAATTTGAATACTTTGGACTGACTCTGACAAATTTATTTAATTTTTGTTTTTGAGAATTTATTAGCTCTCCTGTTGTCATGGTTATAAGAAAAAAACATGGAAAAAATTTCCATATTCTAAAAAAGAAAGAAAAGAAAAAGGAAAAAAAGGATACGACTGGGTAAAGATTCCACGGCATTTCCACGTGCCTTTGCAGACAGAGGGAGAACTTTATGGTGGGCCCCTAACCATGTATTGTCTATAATATTTTTCCCTCCTGTAATTTGATGTTATCCTCCCCGTGCTTTGCTTTGTTCTCACTCTTCGGTAGTTGGAGAAACTCTCATCCTCTAATGACCGTTTAGGAAGTTGCGTTTGTTTGATAATAGGATTTTTTTTATGTTACCATGTGGATGAAGATTCTAGAGAGAGAGAGAACATACAATTGGGCAAATTAGCCTTGGTGCATCAATCGAGGTCGAGGTCGAGGTCGAGTTCTCTGAACGTATACTAACTTGATTGGTTGAACTATGATCGAATTTTTTACTTCACTTGATTAGGATCGAATTTAAATCGAAAATGATAGAACGACTTAATTTTGTCCAACTCGACCTCGATAGAACGGATTGGATTAAAACGAAGCTCTTGTTTGTCTTCTACTAAATCAAGACTTTTTTTCATTCAACCACGTATTTACACAATAAAATAATTTGTACGTAAATTTATTTATTTTTTTACTTTTTAATCATGCATTCTCGAAAAAATTAGGGGCTGTTCTATTTATATTTCAATTTTGTGTTTTGAGTTTTGAATTCATTTTAAGTTTTGTGTTTTTGAGTGTCCATT
>CAIGRP010065621.1:0-11208 GCA_903798385.1 Fraxinus cuspidata | reverse complement strand
TCCAGTAGGGGAGGTCACTAATGTGAAGGAACTAGCAGTTATTTTGGGGTTGTAGGATTGCGCAGTTATCTATGTCATACCTTAGACTCACTTTAGGGGCGCAATTTAAATGTATGAATATTTGGAATGCTATTGTGGAAAAGGTGGAAAGGAGGTTAGCGGGTGGAAGCGTATGTATCTTTCGAAAGGAGACCGTCTTACTCTCATTAAATCTACTCTATCTAATATCCCTACTTATTCTTTATCACTGTTTTCGATTCCTATTGCAGTGGTAAACAAATTAGAGAGGATTCAAAGAGAATTTCTGTGGGCAGGGTCGGGAGAGGAGAGGAAACTTCATTTGTTGGGGAGTTGTTTGCTCTCCTATGAGGATGGGAGCTTCGGATTGAGGAGGCTCATTTTGTTTAACAAGACATTACTGGGCAAATGGCTGTGGCGGTTTGGAGTGGAGAGGGGGAGCTTTTGGAGAAAAATCATTGGGGCGAAGTATGGTGTGGTGGAGACGGGTTGGTGTTCTGGTGAGGGTCGTGGGTCTTACGGGGTGAGTTTGTGGAAGTATATTCTACGATGTTGGAGCGACCTTGGGGACAGATTGACTTTTGTAGTGGGGAATGGTACTAATATCAGATTTTGGGACGACTGTTGGTGTGGAGATATACCGCTAAAGGAAACCTTCCTTGCATCGCATTACTATGGTGTGCTCTGCTATGGTGAATGACGTTTTAGTCATCCACAATGGGAGTTACAGTTGGAATATCACCTTTTAGAGGGGTTTGCAGGGTTGGAAATTGGATAATTATGCAATGTTTTTAACCTGCTTGTATGATGTGAAAATTCAGGTTGGAGGGGATCGTAGCCGATGGAGGTTGGCACGGAATTGTGTCTTTTGAGTTCGCTCTTATTTTATCTCTTTTGGGATCTATGGAGAGTTCATTCCCTTGGAAGATGGTGTGGCAGTGCAAATTGCCTCCACGGGTGGTATTTTTACTGTAGACGGTTGTCAGGGGACAGACATTAACGATGGATAACCTCTGTAGAAAAGGCTTTTATGTTACCGAGTGGTGCTATGTGTGTAAAAGTGACGGAGAGGCGCATGACCACTTGTTCATTCACTGTGACGATGTTCGTTGGCTGTGGAATACTATTCTGGCTTCTCAACATATGGATTGGGTGCTGCTTAGATGAATAGAGGATATGTTGCGGGCATGTAGGAGAAAGATTCGTGATAAGGATAGCAAGTTTGTATGGAATCTTATCCCGAGATGCATTATATGGTGTGTGTGTGTGTGTGTGGAGATAAAGGAACAACCGATGTTTTAAAGACCTAACACGGACCACAGAGCAAATTAGAGAATTCTTTTATTGACATTGTATAGTTGGTTTAATGCCGCAACTAGTAATCCTATAGAGGGGCTGCCTAACTTCATGTCTTTTCTTTCTTGTTTAATTTGATAATACACTTTCTGTGTATTCTTCTTTGATTAATAAAATTATTTGATTTTCTATCAAAAAAATTTAAAAAGTACATGAAAACGAGAGAGGGAGAGAGAGAATTCATCATACATTAACTGATGCGCAAGCCAAAATTTACAATTTTATATGGTGAAAATCTTCCCTATGATGAGTACTGCAGAAGATGTACTTAAGTTTTTTTAGATCAATAATCATAGAATCTCCATATTTGTTGATTTAGAGAGTAAATTTTAATTCAAAGAAGCATATCTATAGCTCGAGATTCTCTGATAAAAAGGACAAATACAAATCAACAAATACTCAAATTTCTCATCCTCCCTTTTCACTAGAGTACTGATGGAAAAATAAAAATATGCCTTGGAGAAAAAAAAAAGTAATTTAAATTTTATTTTGATCAACCCTTAATTATCACTATCAAGTTGTAACCAAAGTAGATCAATGAAACCATTACATGACATGAACACAAAAGAGAAAGTCATCGTTTCTTTGTGCTAGTCTTTCCAGTTTTGCAGCTCTCTCTTTTTGGGGGTCTATCCCAGATGAGAAATATACAGACTGTTGACTCTGATGATTGCTTGATGGCAGGTCCTCCTTATGATGCTACATATGGCTGTCCGAAGTGCAAAAGGTAAACTCGGACGCAGATAGGATAGGATAGGATAGGATAGGATAGGATAGGATTGTTTTAAATAAGATTAGATTCGATACTAAAGTGGTTAAGATATATCAAAAGTTCCATTTGATTTTAATTCTTCACAACTATAAACGGGAACAGGAGTTTCAGAATGTAAACAACTTCAAAAATTAATCAAAATCACACTTAAGAATGAACTTTCCTACCAAATTTCTCTCATCTTCTCTCTTATACTATTCTCCTCTCTCTCTCTCTCTTGCTTTCTCAAATAGTCTTGCCTAGCCCTCCAGGAACAGGCTGACAACCTCACCATCCTTATGAAAGACCTCCAAGCTAACTCAGTTGATGTTAAAGATACTTTAGCTACCACTAGTGAATTGATGCATTTCAGATATCCATGCAATAACAAGGAATTAAGAACTCGTCATTAAGACAACGTGTTAGGCACTAAACAAATTTTAGAGGTCTTAAGAGGTTCTGAGCAAGTCAATTACTCGTACCTCCATTGCCTACTTATCAGGTCACCTGCATAAGCAGCATTCAAGCTGATGACCTCTCTGATGATGATGCCTTTAGAGCACCGATGACCATGCCTTGAGAGAAAATAGTTCACAGTTTGCCTAGGCATACCTCTCGACATCAGGAACACCATGGTCAATACCAAGATGATCACATCAACCCTCACCATGTACCCACCATACAAACACATTAGCCACAACATAAAAGAGCGTTGGTGATGTCAACAGGAAAATCAAACTAGAAGCACCATAATTTGATGGTCTACTTGATCCCGCTCTTGATTGGTTTGATGTAATTGTAATTTGAGTTATATGGCATGAAAAACACCCATGGTGTTCATTTTGCAAGAATAAAGCTCATAGGGTCTGTCAAATGTTATTGAGAATTTTAATACGTCGCTCTGAGTGCTTAGATCAGGGCTCTATCTCTATACCTTGTGGGCCGAAATAAATTAGGGTTGAAAGAGAACTATGTATCCACCTACCGTAAGGATCATTTGTTAGAATGTAGATCAATCCTTCAACTATAGACAGGGTTCTCCTACTATTAGTGAGTACAAGACACGTTTTAAGTTATTAATGTTCCGATGATGTTACCATCTCTAGTAACAGGTTTCCTTTGTTCCCATTAGGCCAGCATCAACACCCCCTCGAGGTAAGCTCTTTACTAAAAGAGTGTAATAATGTTATATTCGTAAAAGAATAATTCTTGGTGTAAATTTTTTGTGCCATAAGGCCCCTATGTACCAAAAATTATGTACATGTAGCATGTCCCTTCGTAAAATTATTGGTGCGTTGCCACTCGTGAGAGAGATTGCATGCCATTAATTTCGGGATACGGGTGCCTAACCTTCCCCAGTAGAGAGACCCCAATGGGGAGAGCTAACTTGAAGCTAAAAGATCTATTCATCGTAGTCTTAGCTCGTCTTGTATGTACTTCACTCACTCCAAAGTAGGGTGGATCAAGAGGAATGTGCAGACAGTTGAGCCATCAACAAAATCAATCTTTTCTGACTTTCTTTATTTTTAAATTAAATTTGTTTTGGCATGATTAAATAGACTGGTTTTAATGATTTGATGTAATTACATTTATTCGAAATACCATTTAAGTTACTTACAACAATAAAAAGGAAACTGGGATTCAGTGACGTAGTATGCTCGTACCAAGAACTAGAATTATAGAAGAAAGAAGAGAAAGGGGAGAAAAATAAGAGAAAGAGGGTAAGAGAGGGAGAAGAGAGAGAGAGAAATAAAGCGGGGAAGAAGCAGCCAAGCGAGAGGACAATTGGATTGAAATTAGAGAGAAAATATTGTTTATTCAATTCATCAAAAGCCTGTCTAATACAAACATAACCCTCTTCATATAGGATTTAACTTGGCCTAATTTAAGTAGGAAGCATAATAAGGAAACAAAACCTAATTTGACTCAATATAAAATTACAAGGAAATAAAAGTAACTCTAAACTTCTTTAATAAAATATCTTTATTATCTCCATCATTCAGTTTGTACCAACTTTAAGAATTAATCAGAATTACATATAAACTAATTGTGTCATACGAATTCCATTCATTTTTCTCTCCTCTTCTATTCTTCTCTCTTCTCTGATTCTATTTCCTACATTCTCTTCCGCTTTTGCGTCAGACTCCCACATGCCATAATTAATTTACGGTCATTTGAAAATTGATGTCAAACAATTGAATGTAATAGGCTAGACACAGCCTATCCTCGTTATTTTAGTTCAGAAAATTAAATATATATAGGAAAAATCATATTGGCATCTTCATTTCCAATAAAAGGCTAGCAAATTTATATGTAGTCCGAACTTACCGCAGATCTTGATGCATGGCCAGAAAGCAATGCAACATCTAGCAACAGAAGGCAAATACGAAGAGCCGTCCCCTGCATGCCACCATATAGAAGATTACCAGCAAAGACAACTTCACGAACCATAATAACTTCTCTTGAAATGAATTACCTCATCAATGGGTTCAATGGTCTGATACAAAGCATCCAAATACGAATACGATTTTGCGTAGTCGTGAAGATGGAACCAGGTAACTGCCTGAAATCAGATTCAGGCATGCTTGAATAAAATAAATATACAATATTATAAATCTAACTAAAGCACTACCGAACATCAAGCGAACATACTATGTTAAACATTGCCACTGAAGTGTCAAACTCATCATTGTAAACAATTGGTGAACTAGAAACTCCTTGTGCCTTACTATTACTTCTTCTTCTTCCGATTGTGTTCTTGCTTTCAGTGCTGTTAATTGCTTCCGTCTGTTCTCCAGAAGCAACAGCAAGCTCCTCACTTCGTCTCTAAATGAGGACAAAGAATGAATGAAGGATAAGCATGAATAATCAATTACAAATAGCGTGCTCATTAGCAATTAATAACATCATTTCAGGACAAATGGTAGGTGAATGTTTCATCCACCCCACCTGATCCCCCTCTCTCTGATCCTACAGACATGCCCACTTTGGGTAAAGTAGACAGTGATGGTAGTTGGTTGAATCCACAGAAATCTATAAGAGTATTACATGCATTATTATGCATATGTGGGTGCATAGATTTTTTATATTTTGTATAATACGAAAAATCATGAGAGAAGAAAATGGTGATGAAGAGAGAGAATTGGGTATTGGACACAGTTAAACGGATTATAGAAGTGACAAAAAGGGAGCATGTGCATGGTTATCATTATTTTCCAAGTTATGCAAATTTTATCAGAAACCATAAAACATTTGTGCATTTATCTGTGGTAGTTGTAAGAAGAAATTAAACATATTGAAAATGCAACTTTCCACTATGTTTTTTTTTATTTTTTTTTTTGCAACTTTATTTTGTATAATTACAATAATTCATAAATACAAGGTAACATTTTATATTGCCAAAGCTTTTATGAATTAATATGCTACAAAAATCCTTATATATTCTAACGAGGGGCCGGATGAAAAGTTATGTAGCAATTGACAAAAGCAAAAATAAGAAGTAAAGAACGGAATCTTTCAAACAAGACGGACATCTTAAAGTCCAGGGAGAGGAATTTCCTCGTCCAAAGATCCACAATCTTATAAGAATCCACATAATGCATCAAGAAACATGTCACACTTCCTAACTTAGCCTCTGTTTGGCAAAACTTAAAAACCATTTATAAATGGTCAAACTTGACGTTCAACCACATATTCCATTGGACCCAAAAGTACTATCCACCTGTTAAATTCTATCCATTTAGAAATTAAGGGTGCATTTGGTTAGTTGTTTTCAAACTGTTTTCAGTTGTCAATTTTTCAAAACACTTGGTTCTGATATTTTAGAAAATGCATTTTCGAAAAAAAGGACACTTATAACATAAAACTCAAAATGCATTTTTTCCGTTTGAAGTTTTTCAGTGAAAATTTTGAAAACACTCAAAACATGGAAAACAAGTGTTTAAATATTTTATTTAAATTAAAAACTAAAAAAATTAAGAAATATAAATATAAAATTTTAACAAATAAATTTTATAAATTTATATAAAAATTAAAAAAAAAACAAAATAAATTATAAAATTTCTGAAAAAATCAAAATTATAAAAAAAAATCAAAATTCGATATTTAAAATAAAAATAGTTCAAGCTTTTAATGATTATTTATATAAAAACTTTAAAAAATTATTTAAGTGAATACAGATGAAAATATTCTTAATCCACATCACAAATTTTCATTTTTGTTTCCTCTACTTTGAACTCAATTTAACATTTGTTTTTTTTTTCTTTCATAACTAAAAAATATTGTAAGATTTACCAACTTTAAAATGTGTATATTACATGATAATATATTAACATAAAATTGTTTTATTTTTACTAAGGGCGTGTTTGAACCCCATTTTTCTGTCGAATGTAGTTTGGAATAGTAGATTGATGGAAAATGTGTGGTTAAAAAATAAAAAAATTTTGAATTTGCGTATAGTATTATTTTATTAAATAATGTGTGGTTGAAAAGAGAAAAAAAGAGAGAAAAATATATTTTGAAAAAAATGGGGATCACACTAGTATTAAATAACATATTTCATTAAAATGTCATAAAATATTTTTTTCAAAATTTCAAACCAAGAGTGCTTTCTAGTTTTCTGTTTTGAGAAATATTTTTCAAAATGAAAAATCAAATACATTTTTAGCAATATCAAAATAGTCTCTCAAAACAAAAAAAAAAAAAAAATTAAGCCCTGTTTGGTACACATTAAATTTTTCATTCTCATTCTTTTACTCATTTTCAACCTCATACTTTTCAATAAAATAATATTTTCCATCACATCAATAACTTTTCTTTCTTTTTCAACCACACATTCTCCATCAATCTACTATTCTAGAATACATTCTTCCAAAATAATGTGGCTCAAACACACCCTAAAAATGAATTCAAAACTCAAAACTAAATCACAAACCAAAAGGGGCCATAAACCGTTTAAAAATTCTTCCCAAAATGGAGGCTTAGTAACATGACTTGACGCCACCCAATAAAGAAGTAATGTCCCTTGTAAAAATAATTATAAACATATTCCTAAAGCACCAGAATAATAAACAGAAATGTCGGGGGTTTCACATACAACTTTATAGATCTTTATTCTGGTTGTTTCTAACAATGTGGAACATAGTCACCTGTAACAGCCAGTCCAATGAGATTCCCCAAAAAGATTAATGTAATAACTTGCTATCACCCAAAATATTTTGAAAATTCCAAACAAGGGTTCCTTGTTATATCTGCAAAGACATTCCACTGCATTTCAAGGATATTTCTAAAATTGAAGAAGTGCGACATAGCTTGTGCCAAAGGCAACTAAACCAGGTGCTCTAATAACAGAGCTGCATGCCCAAAAGTATACCAACCACCTTGATCTACAAGGAAAACACCATTGATTTTCAAGTTATAGCATGATCTAATATATTCACTCAAGTGAGCGCCTAGCATATTTTTTTCACATAGGAACCTACTTTCTTCCTTTATCCTATCTGCAAACAGAAGTGTCAAAAGGAAGGATGTGGAACACTCAACATTTTGCACCTCCTCAGAATGTACCAATACTTTATCAATAGAAAGAAAAACAATGCAGTAGATTTTGCCACGTACATATCATTGAAGGCGGATGTGACTTTATCCAATGCAAATCGGTACACGTGTTGAATAAACAAAAGGTAAGATAAGCAAATATCGTGTAACCTCAAACCTTAACATCTTCAAGAGCTTCGATAAGCCTTTTAGGGTCTGAAAAGCCATTTTGAAAGTTTTCCGCAATTGCTATGTTATGAAGAACCTAATAAAAACATGATAACAGATTAGCAATAAAAGAAACAACAGAAACAACAAGCTATAAATGAGATGAATAATGGAAATTATACAAAACAAGGAATTGGAAATATAGTATCATCAGCTAAAAAAAATGAGCGTGTGATGTGTTAGAACAAGTCCCAGATGTCTTTTTAATTTCTTTTAGGGAAGAAAAAGATCAGTCATTCAAACTGATAAAGCGATCCACCACTATGGAGGGAATATTTTTTTTCTCCTGGAATGTATTTTTTGCAGCAACGTTGATAAATATGCATGTATAACCAACATTAACATAGCCTTGGAAGAAAATCAGAAAAATGTGAAAGTGGGAAGGCAATAGGAAAAAAAAAAAAAAAAACTCAAGCAAAATAATGTTTTAACATGTCAGATATTGACAATTGCAACCAAACTTCTAAACTCGACTTTGTAAAATATTTTTCTATATCAAATGTAATAATTTACCAACAAAAATTAAAGTTAATTAAAATATACATGAAATAACAAGATGGCATAAAGTTTTTCATTATGGAGAAGTATATCTCATGTAATTAATACCCTGAAAACAAAGAAATCTATAACAATAATTCACTGAAAAAAATGATGCATATGCTTGTATAAAAATTCAAATATAGAGCTGACGACACACGCCAGCAAGTTAACAATGAACAAGTAAAGAAGAAGAGAATGAGAAGGAAAAGAAGAAGAGAAAATTTAGAGGGAAACTTGTAATTGTATCAATGATAGAAGAAGTGTCTATTCAATCAAAGAGCATCTATATATAGAGTCTAAACTAGGATTAAGGAAATCTAGAATTTTCCTCTGTAAACAAAATCAATTGCCTTACAAATGCAACAACTAAAAATACTATAAAATCCTAATTGCTTTAATTTCTTCTACGCCTAGGATATACTATTCATGTTGCATCAATAGCCCTACTTCTCTATTGAAACACATTGGAAACAATACTAAAGTTAGTGCAGTATAATACAATGTGACCAACAGGGACGATTTTAAAACTCAAAGAAAGAAAAAACAGATGCAGATATAGTCAGAAAAATTATCATTCAAAACGTAATGGTTTTTACTGAAAAAACAGACATTGATGTCAAAAAATATATTTATAAAACTTAGAAGACCTTCTATGTTTATGGTACTTAAGTGTATCAAATGACAAAATATCTGAGAGATGAACATAGAGGAAACGAGCATGTTAGGATGCATGTGTGACCATACTAAAATGGATAAGATAAGAAATGAGAACATATTTCAAATCTTCAATACACAGAGGTGGAAACGATAAAGGATAACGTAAGGGAAAGACTGTTTAAACAATTGGGGAAGGTCTTGCATAGACCTAAACATGACCTGAAAAAACATATGCAATTGACACGTGGTGCAAAAGTAATATTTTCATCTGGATAATACCTATTTCTTAGACATAATCCAAGAAGAAATGTTATGTCAAGCAAACCAGACAATTTCCAACAATAAACTCTTGAGGTCTTCCGTCTCATAGCAGACAAAGTAAAAGAACACACATAAAAGACGTTAGAGACTAACAAAAGAATTTTACATAGTTACTTGCAACAATCTACAGAAGATTCAAACTCATTTTTTTCAACGCAATCCAATCTCAAACCCACAATGTCATTGAGCGGGTTAGCATCTGACATGCTTTAGATCAGCCAACTTCGACCAGCCTGAACTCAAATGACCCGCCTACTCGCTACTCCTATTTGGCATAAACTAACAAATCAATGGCTTGTCTAATGAGACATCACGTGATGTATTTTGAATCTTCAAATAATGAACCAAGACAATAATCCAATCATGAAATATTGCCCGCACAATCTGGTAGCCTGTATGTACCAGCTAAAATTAGTTTGCAGGTGACTCATGTGTCTGTCATACATTGACAACTATGCATTAATCACATCCAAATCCAATAATTAGCTCTTCATACTTTACTTTGCCAAAATTAAACAAAACAAGAGCTCTGTCGTGTATTATGTCAATTACCTACAGCTCTATTGATACCCTAAACAAGAAAGCCAACCCAAACGTTATTTTGCATGGCCCAAAGAACTTGGATCTACATGAAGTGGAAACTTGAAAATAGAAATTTCATGTGTCTCACTTTTGCTAACCCACACAAAACCATTTATTACTTGGAATGCCGTACAAGAAATTCCATAGAAAAAGAGTATAAATAACAAATAGGTTTCTCCTAAATCAAATTTCTAAAAATTATATGATTGATGTTCACAACTGAGCAGGAAACATTTTCGCACTAAATTTCCAAGGTGAAAGCATTCAGATCTCTTACGCCTGTGTAGGATGTAACAATTATTCATCATCAACTACCCCTTAATTGCACTATAGGATAGTTCTTATGGTACCAGACTTCTTTCGAACTTTTCTATGAGAAGCCTTAATTAGTCAATCTTCCGTAATTTCAAAATCACCCCAAATCTTAAAGATGATAAATTTCTCATATGTACCAGAAACTCGAACAATTTTAAGGGAGCAAATGTAAGGTAGAATACTAGCTTCCGACTCATGAGTTTTCCCTGTAACTCGACCCAGTCAAATTGAGGATCAAGTGTAACATACCAAATTTTTACTACTAGTTATTAGATTTAAATTTAGGACTTAAGTGCGTTATTATTAAAGTTTAATGACTTTATTGGTAAATGACCTAGTCTAATGACCTTATTGGTTATTGACCGATAGTTTGAGAACCTAAGTGGAAAGTTATTTTGGAATTTAGATTAAATCATGCTTAAAACATATATAAAAATGCTAATTAGTCTTGATTAAGGATGATTAATTGACCACATGCATTATTCACACCACATTTCAAGCCAATGTAATTAAATTGACCACGCAAATCAAGGAAATTGATTTGACCACATGCATTATTTACACCAAGTTTTAAGCCAAGTTAATTGATTTGACCACATGTATTAATTTGACCATTTTAATGACAATAAACCATTTATGCATTTACCATCCCTAACATCTAGACATTTCCTTTCATTTTTCTACACATGGTCAAGATTTACCCTAGGAGACAAACCTAACACTAAACTACCATCAACAATCATTTACACACTTTCCCTCTCTACCTCTATAACTTTGTTTCTTCACTTCTTTCTTTCGTTATTTTTATGTTCATACAATTATACAATCACACGTGAATAATCAACCCCACACGCAGCTCAAGGATCTCTTTCCAACAATTACTCTTTTTATCATTTTGAATTGTC
>CAIGRP010065614.1:0-11240 GCA_903798385.1 Fraxinus cuspidata | reverse complement strand
TTTAATTTCCCCCAATTCCAAATCCATTTCCAAATTTACAAGGGGTAAAGAAAGGTAGAACTCTTTGTTGTTTCATGTGAAAACGTCTTCTTTTGAGTTAAGAAGTCTTAAAGATTCCCTCTTCCTTCCTAGTTTATTATTTTCTAATTGGAGCCTGTAATTTATTAATGAATAATCAAAAATTTTAAAAAAAGTGAAGAGGAAGAAGACGAAGANAAGGGGTAAAGAAAGGTAGAACTCTTTGTTGTTTCATGTGAAAACGTCTTCTTTTGAGTTAAGAAGTCTTAAAGATTCCCTCTTCCTTCCTAGTTTATTATTTTCTAATTGGAGCCTGTAATTTATTAATGAATAATCAAAAATTTTAAAAAAAGTGAAGAGGAAGAAGACGAAGATAACCAGATGCGCCGGTGCGTCTCTGTCTTCTTCCCAAAGGTCAGAACTATTCCGGCGAATTCCAGTACGCGCGGCCGCGCTCCCTTGCTGGGTGCTGGGTCCGCCACTTCCACCGATCCGACCATTAACCCACCAGTTCAATCAATGACTCGAGATCCAATACCTTGTCCGAGATATCTAATAAGTATGATTAAAATGTATCATTGAACAGTGATTTAACCATTTTTAAATCACGCATTCTTTAATGAAATAATATTACACTAACATTTAAAAAATTTCTTATTTTTTATTTACACATTCTCTTACAAAATGCATTTTTTTAAAAATAAAATAAAATTGGGGTTCAAACAACGAAAGTATTCAAACTTAAGTAAAGTAATGGAAACGTCACCTGTGAATTAAAGACTGGGGCAACTCACAATTCACTACGTGTAGGATTTGATCTTCTCCAACATTTCGGAGAATTAACTCTGTGCTACGTGGTCATTTGACATTTCTTCGTCTACATTACTACTCAAGGACCACTATTCCTTTTATTTTTCTTATTTCCAAAAAAATATCGTTACCAATTGCTTATAAATGTTCTTCAAACCTTAAAAAAAAAAAAAAAAATTCTCATATTTCTTAATAAGTCAGTAAGAGCATCTCCAAGATGCTCTATATTTTTAAAGAGTATATTCTATCATTTGGAGAACATCTATAAATTTAAAGAGTTAAAATTTTGAAATACTCCAATGAACTCTTTATATTTAACACTTGATTTTACAATTCTCAAAAAATATTTATTATTTTTCTTTATCTTTTATTTTATTTAGATTTTCTTTAAATTATTTTATTGTTTTTCTACGTTGAAAATTGAAACTCTTTGAATTCATTTAATTATAAAGAGTGAATTTAGCTCTCCAATTAAAACTCTTTGAATTCATTTAATTATAAAGAGTGAGTTTGACTCTCCAAATTTGAAGAGTCAAACTCACTCTCTAAATTAAAATATTAATTTAAAAAATCTTTTGGAGCATAATTTTAAATATTGACTTTAAAATAGAGAGCATCTCATATTTAAAGAGTCTCTTGAAGATGCTCTAAGACCCTATCGATTCACACAAAAGAAAAGAAAAGGACACAGTCTGTTTATCCCATCTCTACCTTAACATAGTCAGAATGTGGATAGACAATACGAAGCAACAAAACGACGTTAACACAATAGTATAAGATAAATGAGTTATATTTTCTAAAATGGGCCATAAGAAGTATTTTCTTTTATACTTTCACATTTTTCTTATAATTCAACAAAACACTTGTCATTTTGAAAACAAAAAACATGATGGCTTCACGTTTTCCTCATCACACATTATTGACAGGTATTTTCAAGGTGATAAAGGTATCACTCAATACAAGATTTAATACTTTATAGTACGAGTTGATGACATTCATGTACCTCGTGTATTCACATTCTTTGAAGCACTCCTCTTACAAGAGGATCGACAACATGTCAATTTTTGATGACGTTGTTTTATTATGTTGATTGAAATCAATTGATTTATGGTGATATAAACCATGAAAATTAATTTGGGTACCGTTTTATAAACATAAAACTTTCCCAATAAATCAGGTACTGAAGTAATAACTTCGAATTAATGAATTTAGGTTTTCATTTATTCTTAAATTGTAGGGGAAAAAAAAATCTATTTACCTAGGAATTGGCCTCCACTGATAACTCGAAAAATCTACTTTCTAATTAAATTAAAATAATTTAATATGTTACTTAGTCAATTCCAACAGAATCTGCCTTCACTCCTACCTATATTAACTTCGTCCTCCTCCCTTTCTTCTCTACTTCCATTTTGTAACGCCCCCGTCTCCAGTATCCACCACCTCCAAAAATTCACCGAAAAAGGCCAAAAATAAAAATTAAAAAAATCACCCCTTTATTCTCGTTCATTGATCTGAATCCATCACAAAACTGCAGTTACAATGGGGAAAGGAGGAGAGTTGAGCGAAGGAGTGTTGAAGAAGATCGTGCTGTCATACACTTACGTAGCCATATGGATATTCCTTTCGTTTACTGTGATTGTGTACAACAAGTATATTCTGGATCGGAAGATGTACAACTGGCCATACCCGATTTCTCTAACCATGATTCATATGAGCTTTTGTTCGTCCTTGGCTTATCTTCTTGTTCGGGTGTTTAAGGTTGTCGAGCCTGTGACTATGTCTTGGGATATGTATATCAAATCCGTCGTGCCCATCGGGCTGCTTTATTCTGTGTCTCTTTGGCTTTCGAATTCTGCTTATATTTATCTCTCTGTGTCATTTATTCAAATGCTTAAGGCACTTATGCCGGTGGCGGTTTATTCGATTGGTGTGATTTTCAAGAAGGAGACTTTCAGATCGGAGACGATGACGAATATGATTTCGATCTCAATTGGGGTTGGCGTGGCTGCTTATGGAGAGGCCAAATTTGACACATGGGGAGTGATTCTTCAATTGGGTGCTTTGGCTTTTGAGGCTACAAGGCTTGTTATGATCCAGATCTTGCTAACTTCTAAGGGAATTACTCTTAATCCTATTACATCCCTCTATTATGTTGCTCCCTGCTGCTTGGTTTTCTTGTTTTTCCCGTGGATTTTCGTCGAGTTTCCTATCTTGAAGGAGACCTCCAGCTTCCATTTTGATTTTCTGATTTTTGGGACCAATTCTTTCTGCGCATTTGCGCTGAATCTCGCCGTGTTCTTGCTGGTTGGAAAGACCTCTGCATTGACTATGAATGTTGCTGGCGTGGTTAAAGATTGGCTCTTGATTGCATTTTCCTGGTCCGTGATTAAGGACACTGTTACTCCAATCAATCTGTTTGGGTATGCGTTGGCCTTCTTGGGTGTGGTGTATTATAATCACTCGAAGTTGCAGGCGCTCAAGGCCAAGGATGAGCAAAACAAAGCTCAGCAAGCCGACGAGGAGTCAGGAAAATTGTTGGCAGAAAAAGAAGAAAATAATGTCACAAGTAAAAATGATTCACAGAATTGATTTCATACTTGATCTGGTATATGATGCTGTTTTGATGGGATTATATGGCCGTGTGAAAGATGAAAATGAAGATGAGAATATAGATTTTGAGGATTGATGAATCGAATATGTTTTCGGTATGCGATCTTAGGAGTTTCTTCGATATCTTAGCTATTTCTCTTGCTAATTTATGGTTCATTAACTTTATTATTCATCATTTATACTGGGGTTTTACTGTTTCTCATATTGCTCAAATATGTATGTGAGTTGGGAATGACTCAAGGCTCATTGTCTTGAACTCTTTTCTAATATAATGTTATTTATTTTCCAACTTTTGTTCTCTTATATATTGTTGAAAATTTGATAAGTGTTTTTTGTTTGTGATTCTCTTTGGTTCATATTTTCTTGCATATGAAGCTGGTTGTAGATGTTGATTTTTGAAGTTGCAGATTATGATATCCACTTATTGTCAAAAGGCTTGTGATTATATGATTCCTTTGAACTGCTATAATTTGTGCAACGGGGATTGATCTGATTGTTAATTTGCCTAATAGTTACATAACACGAGAATGAGAAGAATGGTCATAATGGGAACCCTCGATCCTTAACTAGAGTTGTAACTTTCGTGGTACTAGGCATTACTCACCATGTGCTGGCTTGTGTTCTGCGTTCGAGTCATGAAAATATTTCATCACAACAGTCCATCTGGCTGAAAAGGCGTGGGTTGGTAAAGTTATCCCTCTAGTTTGCACCTCTATACAAAATCGATGGGCACTTTATGATATCCCTTCGGAGTATTGGTTTCAGCTACTTTAGTTTCTTCCTTAGCACTGTTCAGTGTTTAGTCACCTTACCAAACATTTATGTGAACATAGTAAATGAGTCAGACATGATGGAAAAGGATTTTATTTCTAAGCATAGGTTTGTGAACTGATCATAATTGAATCTCAACTAGCACAAGTCTTTTAATATTTCTTTAATTTTGTCGATAGTTAGACGTGATGAGCTTAGCTATGAGGAACATTAATGCTGTCGAATGTTTTAACTCAAGTCGGGCTTTTAGGTAACTTCTTTAGAGCAACCTCTTAATCGAACTCTCCATTAGATTTATTGCCTAGCACCTTTGATTAAAGTTTTTTATGATTGTGATTGAAAATGAGCTCAATCCTTACACATCAAAGTAAACCTTTTCAGAGGGTGATATGTACTTGAAATGAGGGCTAAAAATTGATATCACACTTGCTCTTCAATGTGATGCTTATTTGATAGGATGAGATGGGAAGTAAAACAGGATATTGAAGATGAGATAATAGACATATTGCCCAAATATGTATGTGAGTTTGAGACTTGAGAATGACTCGAGGCTCATTGTCATTAAACATTTCTTGATTTGATGTATCTGTCTTCGAAGTTTTGTTTATTTGGTATAAAGATGTGGATGCTTCATATATGCATCTACTGTTGAAAAATCTGGTTGACCTATAAAAATGTTTTATAACACATTAAATGTAGGTCGTATCACTCCGAAAGTAACGGTGGTCTGGGCTGAAGAAACATGGATGAATACGGCCGAGTTTACTCCTCTAGTTTACACCTCTATCCTCAATCGGAACACTTCATTATATTCCTATGTTGTATAGGTTCCGGCACAAAAGGTGGTTCTTCTTTCATAGGCTTCTAAGTTCTACCTGCTTCACCATCCTTCATTTTCTTCTCTCTCATGCAGATGTGCCTAGCCAACCCTTCTCCCCATGCATGTTGGGACTCGGGCAGTCCTTCATCGTGCCCTCCACCTACATCCTCAGCGTAATATTATTTGTCGACATGATAACGGATCATCATGTTTAGATAGCAATGAATGATAGGTCAAATAACACGAATTCTCTATCCTACAATTAATTAGACATATTATTTAATGTCACAATGTTGCATAATAGGACAACGATCCACATAGTACAGAAGGTCGATGCTAATTGTTGAATTATAAGCTCAAGTAAAGAAGCTCACAAGCTCAAATATCAATTAAGAAAGCAAAACCTTAATATTAAAGTCCCTTTTCCATGGGATATCTATAATTCAAGTAGGTGTAAAATGACATTTTTGGTTTGCTTAATTATTTCCTCATCCTCCGCAATTTTGAGAACTATACGATCCTGGAGAACATATTATATCATCAATTATGTCTTTCACATTGAGCATAACTAGCTTATTTGCATTATTCATAATTTGTTATAAAAGTAAATTATAATGGAGGAATTTTTTAAGCACGTTTTATTTTACTTATATCGTACAAGTTTTTTAGCAATTCATTGTTAATTGGATATACTCCTACGTAGTGGTAGACTCGCACACATTTTGAGTTGGGGCACAATCACAAGATTTACATCCGAATTTTGCATCACAAGATTTACATGGGGGTATGACTTTTTTGGATGTAAAATTTCTAAAAAGAAAAGACGAGTTAAACTTCTCTTTTTAAGACGCACCTTTAATTATTTTTGATATTTGTTTGGACAATCCGATATGTCTATAATATAGTTCTCGAAACGAGTTTTGAGATACCGTTGGCGATTTGTGGATTCGACTAGCGTACGATCATTGGAGAATTTTCAAAGTAAGCATGCTATCGAAATTCTCGTAATACTAGTTTGGAACGGCCAATTTTGACAACCCTGTAACATATGCTACAGTTGACCATTTTGTGCGCCATTTACGACTTAGAAACAAAACTCTGAGCACTTCGAAATAGTATTAAGAATTCAATATTTCGACTTCGTTTGACATCCCGTAATGACTTCAAAAATTGAGAAAAAAATATAGAAAATTAATTGTGGTAAAAAAAAGATTTTGCCCAAAAGTTGAGGGTCATGTGACCCCCAATGCCATCTCTTGTGTACACCCTTGCTCCTATACGGTATAGTGTTAGGTTGTTGTGCAAGTGCAATTCCCTCAGCAGAATAAGGGTGAAATTTAAACAGTAAAAAAGAAGAAAAGATAAAAATGGAATTGTATTAGCTGTTTTTTGTAATTGTACTACAAGGTAGGAAAAAAACTCGGCTATGGATAATAACAACACTTTGTAAACGAGAATTTCTGTAATGCATTAACAAGAAAATGAAATAAAAGTATTTGGCATTTGAGAGGCCAATTCTCTCCCAACAGACTACCAATTTCTGCGTGCCTTTCACAGTAATCATTTCCCCTATTTAAATTTGGTTTTCCTTCTTAACTGATTTGTAATTGTGCATGTGATTGCCCGTCCACCAGTTTCTTGTACTGGCTTTGCTCATTTTTTACGCCTTTGGTATGTTAAGTGGATTGCGGGTCTATCATTACTTCCTCCCATGAGACTCACATTGTCCTTAAGGTGAAATGAAGGAAATTGTTGCTTAATCATGTCATAAGAATCCCAAGTGGCTTCAAGCGGTGGAAGCCCCTTCCATTGTATTAAAACATCCAGCCCTAAATATTGCTACCCCAGCCAGGTTGCACCCCAAGTAGTGCCTCTAGTTTAGCCAACATCTCTGATTCCTCACTCAATTGGCTAGGTACTTTTTTCACAGCCTGCACTATTCCATATGCCGTACATAGCTGGGATACATGAAACATGGGATGAATGTTACATGTTGGAGGAAGAATTAGCTTATATGCAACCTAACCAATCCTCTGTCCAACTGCAAATGGACCATAAAACCATGGTGTTAACTTCTCGTTAGGTCGCGCAACTAAGGATTTGAGAAGATACGGTCTAACCTTCAAATAAACAAGATCACCAACCGCAAATTGAACATTTCTCCTTTTGGAATCAGCTATGTTCTTCATCTTTGCTTGGGCTCACAGCAACCGTGCTTTCAATTCCTCTATAGGGTATGTTTGAGCCACATTGTTTTGGAAAAATGTATTTTAAAATAGTTGGTTGATGGAGAATGTGTGGTTGAAAAAGAAGGAAAAGTTATTGATGTGATGGAAATATTATTTTATTGAAAAATGTGTGGTTGAAAATGAGTAGAAGAATGAAAATAAAATTTTTAATGTGGCTCAAATAGGGGCACGATCTTAACATGTTCAAAGAGTTGTTGCTTTATTGCTGAAACAAGTGTGGACCCTTTTTAAAACTTCGACAGAGCAGGTGGTTCACGCCCGTATACCACCTAGAAAGGAGTACTCTTGCTTGCCGTGTGAAATAAAGTGTTATACCATAATTCGGCCCATGGCAACTAAGTAAACTAAGACTTAGGTCGCGAAGAATCAAAGCAACGCATACATGTTCCTAGGGTGCGATTTAGTACCTCCGGCTGTCCATCGGATTGGGGATGGTAAACCGTACAATAATCTAGCTTCGTACCCTGTAAACAAAATAATTCGTCCAAAAAATGGTTTACAAATACCTTGTCTCTATCCCATACTATGGAGCGGGGTACCCCATGTAGTCGCACCACTTCTTTCACAAAAATTCTAGCTATGCTTGCCATCGTCAAAGGGTTCTTAAGTCCTATAAAGTGCCCATATTTGCTTAATCAATCCACTACTACCAAAATTGTATCCATGGTTCCTGATTTCGATAGACCTTCGACGAAATCCATTGCTATGTCTTCCCAAACTTGATTCGGAATAGGAAGTGGCTGTAATAGGCCCCTTGAAGATGTGCGATATACTTGATTTGTTGAGAAACTGTACACTAGCTCACATAACTTTGAATATCAGCCTTCATTCTTTCCCAATAGACATTGGTAGCAATACATCTATATGTTTTCAAAAAGCCGTA
Source organism: Fraxinus cuspidata (assembly GCA_903798385.1). Lineage (NCBI taxonomy): Eukaryota > Viridiplantae > Streptophyta > Magnoliopsida > Lamiales > Oleaceae > Fraxinus > Fraxinus cuspidata. The sequence goes on along the minus strand of CAIGRP010065614.1, from coordinate 3,079 downwards.
GTGTCCTCCCAATCTCACTGCTGTGTCCCTCTTGCAACATCAACGAAATCAACATCGCCCCCTTGGCATAAACAAACGCCCCTTAACAATAACTGGTCATTTACCAAAGCAAAATTTGGTCTGCTAGAAGGATCTTGCGTGAGCTCCCAAATAATAGTTTACAAGTGTAAGTCTGTGCAAACCTCTTCAGCTAGAGTATCTAATTGTACTACTGCAAGAACATATATTGCCATTAACTCGATGGAAGAGCTGAGCCTTGTTTTTACTTCCTGGACGATATTGAAACTCGAATTGATAACCTAATAACTTAAATAACCATTTCTGATATTCTGAGTTCACTTCCCACTGTTCCATTAAGAACTTTAAACTTCCGCACATATAATTTTTGGCCAAGAAAGTAGTGTTTCCATTTTTGTATCGCAAACGCGATCGCCATCAATTCCCTTTCATAAGCTGATTTTTCTTTCCCTTTCGAATTGAGTGCATAGCTAAAGTATGCAATAGGATGCTGGCCTTGCATCAACACAACTCCCAAGCCAAAGCCCGAAGCATCCGTCTCCACTATAAAGGGGTCGCTGAAGTCCGAAAGGTCAAGGACTCGAATCGATGTTATAGCTGTTTTCAGTTTTCTGAATGCTTGCTCTGCTTCCTCATCCCCCCAAAAATTGTCCTTGCATAATCGTTCTGTTAATAGCCATGCTAATTTATAGTAATTCTTCACGAAGCGGTGGTAGTATCATGTGAGCACTAAGAATCCCCTCAACTCCCGCAAAGAATTAGGACTTGGCCAGTCTACCATGGCTTGAATCTTTAACTTATCTGCGGCTATACCCTGGCATGAAATGAAGTGTCCTGAGTATTCTACTTCTGGCTGACCAAAGCTATATTTCTTGCGATTGGCATCCAACTGATGTTGTCTTAGCACTTGCAAGACCCTCATCAAGTGCTCTATATGATCCTCCAAACTCCGATTGAATGCCAAAATGTCGTCAAAAACACAAGAACAAATCGCCTCAAATGTTCTTTTAACACTTAATTCATGAGTGATTGAAACAAGGTGGGCGCGCTTGTCAACCTGAATGGCATTACCAAGAACTCTTTATGCCCTTCGTGTGTTCTAAACACCGTCTTTGGAATATCCTTAGTTTTGACCCAAATTTGACGATAGCTAGCCTTAAATCAAGTTTAGAGAAAAATGTCACCCCATGTAATTCATCTTGTAATTCGTCAATCATTGGAAAGAGAAACTTATCTGGTACCGTCGCCTTGTTTAAGGTTCTATAGTCTACACAAAAATGCCACCCTCTATCTTTTTTCTTCACTAATAAAACTGAACTAGAGAAGGGACTGGTGCTTGGCCTGTAATTCATGCGACTAATATCTCTTTAACCAATTTTTCAATCTCATTTTTCTGAGCATGTGGGTAGCAGTGGCCTGATACTAATAAGGGCTGTTCTGGGTTGCAAATGGATGGTACGATCCTTGTCTCGTTGCGGGGGTAACCACATAGGTTCTTCAAAAACCTCCCCAAATTCACTCAACAGCCTTATAATCACTGGTGATGATTCCTTTTGTACCTTTCCAAACTCGACCCCCATATTGCCCAGTTCAAGAAGCACACCATCTTCTCCTTCCCTGAAGGTTTTCATCATAGCCTTCAAGGTGACCAAAGTTTTACACAAGCTTGGATCCTCTTGCAAAGTCATGTTAGTACCCCCAACCTGGAATTTCATTGTGAGTGCTTTCGAGTCAACTTTGGTCGGGCCCACAAATGCTAGCCACTTCATCCCCAAAATCACATCGGAGCTCCCCAAGTCCAAGGGAAGAAAATCTTCGATCATGTCAAAGTTTTGGAAGGATAATAGCACTCCCTTGCACATCTCCACACCCTACACGGCCATCCCTGTATCTATAATCATCCCATATCGAGATGTATCTGTTCTTAGTAAGCCTAACTTCTATACTAATTCAGCCAAAATAAAATTGTGACTAGCCCCGCAACCAATTAGTACTACCACCTCGTGACCTGAAATTATCCCTTTCACTTTCATGGTTTGATAGGAATGTAAAACGTATATTTTCCTCCTTATTTTATGCGCTCGTATGGTTATTTTGTGCCAAAATGTACTTATTAACCTCATATTTTGATTTATGTGGCAATTTAATGGAGATAACGTAATTTGGAAGAAATTGGTGAAAAGGGACCAAAGTGAAAGGAAACGAAAGTTCGAGGAATAACATGCAAATACATAAAAGTTGTGTCGAACAAAACGATGAAGATTTGAGAATGTTATGAGTCAATTGGATGAAAGAAGACATCAAATGGATGAAATATTGTCAAAATATGATCACCCATCAATTTCCAATCGAAGAAGTTATGCATCGATTTTCAGCCTCATATTGAGACCCATTTTTGACATAGCAAACCATCGAATTGGAAGATGATATCCGAAGCAAAGTTATAACCTTTGAGTTATCGTTCTAAAAAATCTTTAATTACCTCAATAGGATATCAAGAGAGAAAGATATGACCAAATTACTGAAGGCTATCCGGTAAAAAATTGGCAAAATCATGCGGTCGCATGGTGCAATTTCCATGCGGTCGCAACTAGTATTTCAGCGAATTTCAGAGTCCATTTTCAATGTTCTATGGGCCACATGGTACCGCATGACTTGCTACCACGCGGCCGTATAGTTCATTCCCGACACGAAAATCTGGTTTTCAAATTTAAGTCAACTACCTATGGAAATAACTATAAATACAAATTTTAAAACCCTAGAATGAGAGAAGAACGTACAGAACGCCTCCAACCTTCATTTTTCATTATTTTGCTTATAGATTCATGAATTGCAACTAAATTTTTACCCTTGGTCGAATGAGATTGAAGCCTCAGAACCACATATTGTGAGACTAAATTATTTTTCTTAGTTTAATTCATGTTTTTGAGTATTAAATATTCTCCTGCACTTATTTTTATGATTGCTATATTTAATTACTAAGAGGCCTACTAGTTTGTTATTCGTTACAATCTACCGTTAAGTTAAACATCAAATCCGTAATTATTTGATTTCTTTAACT
>CAIGRP010065607.1:0-28138 GCA_903798385.1 Fraxinus cuspidata | reverse complement strand
ACTACCGCGCTGAGCCCTAACCGTCATCCCCTTTGCCACGGGCCTTCTTCTTTTGCTGGGATGCTGCTGAAGAAATGACATTCTCGTTCTTCATGGCGGAATCCAATTAAATTTCACTCTTTGCCTCTATTGGAGATGAAATTACGGTTTGAGGAGGCCAAAAGTGTACAAGAAGGCTGAGATCTTACATGGTGTCAGAATCTTGAAACACGAGGGTAATTAGTACAAAATATCCATATCTTTCGCATCGATTATGCAAAACTGTTTATACCTTTCAAATTTTATCATTTTCATACTTAATTACAGCTTTGTAGAACATCATTTCTGTCCATTTTCATTAAAATGTTCCGTTAACCGAATGCACGAAGTCAAATCTCGTACAAATAGAAGTGTATTCTCAACCTCTCATAATGAACTCAAATTAAAGCTAGTTTTTCAAAGAAATAAAGTAGAATGCAACGTGATTTTGAAGTGATATCATGTAAAGCGAAAATCAAGGATCCTGGTTTTTGATTTCGTCAGAAGGGAGGACGGCATATCCTCCAGTAGGCCTCAACTGGTAACTGGCATGAATTTAAATCAAGGATCCTGGTTTTTGATTTCGTCAGAAGGGAGGATGGCATATCCTCCAGTATGCATCAACTGGTAACTGGCATGAATTTATTAGATTTGGAGGCATCCCATGAAAAAGATTTGAATCATGATCAGCCATAAGTTGTTGTGGCTGCTGCTGCCCTTGCTGTTGTTGTTGGCCAACAATTCCTGGCGGTCCAAGGTGGCCGCTTCCAGGCACCGGCAATTCTTCATCCTCTCGAGGAAGCCTCTCATATGCCATAATCACCACAGGCCCAGAAGCGTGCAGCGGCCTCAACACGCTGCCACCAACGACTTGGTCTTGCTCTCACACTAAATATATGGTTAATCCCGATGCAACAGGCGGCGTTGGAGGTGGCAAAAACGAACCTGAGAGGGACAGAAAATCGAATCTTCCATTTAAGATCACTACTGCTCCTAGTGCAGCTGGTTGCCTTATAGTAGCATGGATAAAGCCATTTGTAAATCACATTTATATATCATGCTTGACATCATCCTTGTTGACAAGATTTGATTGATGAAAAAATTGTTTTTTTTTTTTTTAAATTGTCCAATGATGTATTGTAGACTGTAAAAAATGATTCACACGTAACATGATTGCAAGCTAAAGTGGTGTGGATGTTCTGAATACCCTTCCCTTTGGACAAGAAGATGAAAATACTCTTCCCTCTTAACAAAATTTGACTTCAGGAGCACTTAATGGTGCATTTGGATTGAAATGAACGAAAATGATATTTTCCTCAATAAAAGGTATGAATGCTTTGGAAAAATGTCAAAATTTGGAAGGTATGAATGCTTTGTAAAAGCAAAATGAAAGGTAAGAACGTGCTAACTTCCCTATACAACTACGAGTATAGGACACGTGGTAGGAGAGCAAGAATCGATAAAAATAAAGATGTGTTAAAAAACTGACTAGTGCTATGTAGTCCCACAGAGGTTGCAATCCCAATTTATGTGGCGTTAGATGATAAGCTAAATGATGTGGAATTAAATAATTTTTTTAACCCAGCTATTTAGTGATATATTTTTCAAATACATGTTTGATATACACTATTAAATATATAGTACTTCACATTAATAATTAAGATTTTAATTTCTATTGTTCATTATTATTCTGAAACGTTATTCCATCATCTTTATCAAATATGCCACATTGCTTCAGATTTAATTCATAAAAGTATGACAATTATTTTAATTTCCAAAATTATGGTATGAGTTGACTTGCAGATTGTGTGGGATTGTTAGACCTCTTCTTTAACCTTTTAAGTAGGGTTAGGGGATGTAAATGAAGAGACGAATGAAACAAGATTTTTATTGTTTACCAGTCATTTGGCTCTGCGTAGATTTTAAAAGTTCAAATTGAAAATAAATAAATAAATAAAGAGAGATATACATTTGTTCTTTAGTTTGACAATTTTGTAGGTAACCGTAGCCAAAGTTAACAGACAATTTCGCATGACTAAGAATACACAACTTGACTTTTTTTGACATTAATATATCAATTGTTTCAAGAACTCTAATTTTCCCGTCAAATAAGTATCGGGGCATGCATTTCATTAAGCACGGGGAGTTACCATTAGTTTTGGTAACTATTTGTCAAATTAAAAATTATAAGTCGTGTGATCAAATTGAAGTTAAATAAATAAAATGAAATATTGTAAGTTGGGTGACATCCATTAATATTTTACCTTTCCAAAATAAAGTCCTTGTCTATGACATGATAAGTTATTTATTCAAAATAATCCCAATTGCACCATGACATTGGTATCATGAGAGCAACAGTTTTGAATTTATATTTGCAATGCTTTCTCAGTTGTTAGGTTGATAAAAAAGCCAAACTGAAATTTCCAAAATCATTCGTCGCTCAAAACTTTTCTTGCTTAATTGTTTATCAAAGTTAGTTAACGGCTTATTTGGTATGTAATAATGGATTAAATTAGATCTTACTATAGACAATACCAAAAATTTTACCTTACCAAATAAGTCATTTCGACTATGTTAGATGTTCAGTATTACAGTAACATAGTATATTACACTTATCGATTTCAACTTTTTTTAATAATATCATCAAGTCTATACGTGTTGTCGAATGACTTTATAACACATTATTTTTAGATGTGACAACCTCTGTGAGTTTATTCAGTAAATTTATTAATGAAGTTGTCTTCCCATCAATTGTCATAGGCTAACTACTCCAACCAATAATCTCTTATTCAAATAGATTAATCTGAATCATATGGTTTTCTTGAAGATAATATCAATATATAAACATGGCTTCTTACAGAAGAATTACACTATAATGCATTTGCTCAGCCTAAAACAACAAGGCATGGCTATTGTGAAAAACCAATCAGGCTGCTATGTTCAGTTCACAGTATTGTTCCTGATAAGTTTATTGTTATTTCCATTGCCTTCTCAATCTTCAGATCCTGATCCTTTGCAGGATTTTTGTATCGGGGACACGAAAAGCGAGTTATCCGTTAATGGGTTTCTGTGCAAGCCAGCCACAAACGTCACTTCAGATGATTTCTTTTTCGACGGGCTAAGGGAAGAGGGAAACACGAGTAATCCCTTTGGAAGCATTGTGAGCCAAGGCAATGTTGTGGCATTTCCTGGCCTCAACACGCTCGGGATCTCCATGAATCGAGTCGATATTGCTCCAGGAGGACTCAATCCACCCCACTCACATCCACGAGCGACAGAGACTGGAGTACTGATCAACGGGAAACTCCTCGTTGGATTGATAACAACTGGGAATGTGTATTACTCCAAAATCTTGATTCCTGGTCAAATGTTTGTGATTCCTAAGGGACTTGTACATTTCCAGATGAATGCTGGAGAAGAAAAGGCCCTGATTTTCACTGCTTTTAACAGTCATTTGCCTGGTGCTGTTGTCTTTCCGATGAATCTTTTTGCTTCAAAGCCTTCTGTTCCTGATGATGTTTTAACGAAAGCCTTTCAAGTTGAAAAAACAGTGATTGATGAAATCAAATCCAAGTTTGGTGCTTAACACTGTTTTCTGGGAATACTTTCTATTTTTGGGTCGAAGTTTGCATGTTCTTCTATAGCAAAGGGAAATAGAGAGATTCAAAGAAGACAGATTTCTTATGTATCTCACCCAGAAATCAATGAATGAAATTTTCTGAATAACAGTATATTATGAGATAACAATACAAGGTATGTAAGACAAGATTTTAACTTCTTCTTAGTTAGGGGTGGATTCAGGAAAAATTTTAAGACGATCTACTACGCAAAAATAATAATAATAATAATAATAATAAATAATAAATAAAAATAGAAATGTGGAAATTACGTAGAACCAGATTTTTCAAGTTCCAATTTCAAAAATCAAATTTAAAATTTGTTTATACAAAAATCAAATGATAATTCCATATTTTAATTTAATAATTTATCAAATTTGATTTCATCAATCATTTCTATTTTTCACCCTATCAAATTTTTCAAACTCTAATCATTTTTTACTTTTCCTCTTCCTTCTCTTTCTAATTCTCTTCCTTCTCTCTATATTTCCATTCTCTCTTCTCTCTTTACCACACACCACCATTAATGGAGCACCAAAAACCACCATTGGAGCACCGTCGCGCTAGGCTCACGACGACTTCGACAGATCAACATCTCCGACCTGCGGTCATCGAAGGGAAAAGAAAGCGTCGACCCTTAGCAACACACATCGCCACAAGAGGCGACGCTGCTGCTATTCGACCCTCAACTCTGTTAGCGAAAGGTGGTACTGTCGTTGTTCGTACCTCGCCACTGTTCGAGTAGCGCTGGGCGCTGCCGTCATGTAGCACCCGAAGCTGCCTCCAGCCTCGAGATGGAAATGATTTGGCTATCGTTGTTTTTTGTTTGCTTATTTTTTTCTGTTTTTGGCTTTGGTGTTGGTGGTGGTAGTGATAGTGGTGGAGTGGTAGTGTTTTATGAAATGGTGGATTCTAGCAAGCAGTGGTAGTGGTGATGTGGTGGTTGATTGGAGTTGCAGATGAAGGTCGAGGTGGTCGGGGATTTTTTGGTGGGTGTTGTAGTTATGGAGTGGTAGGCTAGTGGTGGTGGTGGTTCGATGGCAGTAGTTTCGACGACAATGCGGCTGGTGGCAGTGATGAGGTGGTGATCACAAATGATTTGATTGTTTGCGACCAATAAATAATGTGAGTTAAAAATTTGTTAATTTGTGACTTATAAAATTTTTAATTGTGATTGAAAAATTATTTGTAACCAATTAATTTGATATTTTGTGGTCAAATTGTATAAAATTATGACCTTATATTTAATTTATATAATATATGTTTAGATAATTATTTTAGAAATAAAATTTAATAAATATCTTATTTTTGAAATTTTAAACATTTTATCTTAATTTAGAAATGAGTTATACTTATAACTCATTTTTTTTTAATGAATTTTCCTCTAAAAAATTGTTTTTACTTAATTTATTTTTTTATAGGTAAATTGGGTTGGGGGAACGGGCTTTGGCACAGCCCAGTCCCCCTAGATCTACCAATGTTTAGTATTTCATTTAGTGCAATACGGTTCCATTCAATTCTGACTCCGTTTGTGAAGAATTTTTAAGCTGTTTAATCTACAAGTAGAACAAATGATATTTGGTTTAAGTAGGAATGTGTGATTGAAAATAAAGTTTGTCCATATTTAAATAGAATATAAGTAATCCGATACCAATGAAAATTTGTGTAAAACTGTTATTTCACACTGTTATAAGCTGAAATATTTATTCTGTAAACTGAATAAACTATAAGTTGAAATCGTTATTATGTAAACCGAATAAATTGAATTCTATAATCTGAAATTTGATGAGCTAAAATAATACTGAAAAATCACATAAAAATGTACCCGGAATAATCATACTCATGTATTGATTAATACCGATATACATGGCAAAACTATTCATATTTTGCCAAACAGAGCTTTAAACTATCAAACGTGGTTCCATTCCACACACACGATTTCACTCGAGCAGTCGCGAGATGGAAATGTATTTATGTATTTTTCCAGGGAATAAAAACTATAATTGTAACTTCTGCTGGGTGCAAAAGTAAGCAAAAGAAAATAGTAAATTTATAAATTCGACTAATTGGAAAGCTCGGAGTGGCAAATGATTAATGAATAATTACATCATTAAGAAATTGGTAGTTAGAAGGACGAAAAACTAAATCGAAATTACCTTTTTGAAATCGGTGATTTAGTTTGAAGTGGACTCGTCGACTAAACGTTTTGAACTAAACAAAACCTTCTTGAAACGGTTTGATTTAGGTTATTAAATTTTAACCACAATATGAAATCGAACCGGACCGTTTGAAAAATAAAATATAAAAAGTAAACAATTATAATTTCCATGAGAAATTAGACTAATATTTTACCACCTTAACCTTCAAAATAAAATATAACAATTAAAATTTTAATATAACAATACGTAGTTGATCAATTGTCTATTAATTAATTACTCTAATTTTATAATCCTGTTATCAATCAATCCGTCAAAGTAGAAGCCCTTACATCAAAGTTAGAACTTTCTTCATCTTCAATATTCACGCTGCAAACATTGAGAACCAAAAGCTCCACAATATCGATTATTTAAAATTATAGTTTAATGCGTATAATTTTTTCCTTCTATCGACAATAAATTATTGAAATATGTTATAGTTAATGAACTAGTGATGATAAAGTGAGCATGAAAAATATACAGTCCACATCGCGATTTAAAATTGAATTAAAATGTTTTAAATAATTTGATTTAGGTTTTGATTTTTCTCAAACCATTTCAAATAGTTTTCTTTGAAAATTTGTCAAAAATCAGACCGCATGCACCCCTAAAGTTTTTGGTATAGCGGTGTACTTCTTTGAGTAGGGGGGTCAACGAGCCAAGTCACGAGTCAAAACTTTTTGCTCGGAACCTCGACCAAAAAATTTAGGCTCGACCTGAGCTTTTGGCTTGGGCTTTAGCAAGCTGACCTAAAGCCCAAGCCGGGTCAACTAATTTTTTTTTTTTTTTAATTTGTGCTATATATACGTGTTATAAATAATAAATAAATATTAACATATAAAAAATTACAGCTAAAATGAAAAGAAAAGAAAAAAAAAGAAGTGGCGTGTAATTTTTTTTAATTATTATTTTTTAGGCTCACGGGTCGGCCTGTAAAGCCATAATGGCCTGCTCGACTCCAGCGACGCCCCAAAATGAGACTCGACCCCACCAAGCCACGAGCCGACGAACTATTTTGCCATCCCTACCTTTGAGTGGTTCAAATGATAAATTATTTGTTCTAATGTTTATTTGAAAATTCACAATGAACATTTATTTTCATTTTATTTTAAGCTGTCTACGAGCATGTTATAGATCGTTTAAATTATAATAGATAGAGTAGTGGATAAATAGTAATATTTGTGGACCCTATAAAATACGTTTAGCTTGTTCTCGATAGTATCAATATATGTAAGATTGGCACAATTTATTTGAAAATATTTTTTCTTCAAACTCATTTTCAATAACACATTCTCTGAATAAAATAATTTTACACGTAAATCCATAACTTTTCCTACTTTCTAACCCCCACATTCTCCAAAAAAATCATTTTCCGCTCCAAACAATATCTCCCAAACTAACTTAGTTTGCAGAGGTCATCCTTAGGAGCCGTGGCATAGATTCCCAATCTTTGCAAACCGCAAAACTCATAAATAAATACTAACGGGATTTTGTGAAATTTATATGTAGTTGAGGGAATTAGCCCTTGATGCATCATTACTTGTACGATCCAAATCCTCGTTTGAGCCACACTATTTTGGAAGAATGTATTTTGGAACAATAGATTGATGGAGAATGCGTGACTGAAAAAGAAGGAAAAGTTATTGATGTGATGAAAAATATTATTTATTGAAGAATGTGTGATTGAAAATGAGTAGAAGAGAAGAATGATAATAAAAATTTTAAGGTGGCTCAAACAGGGGCTAAATGACATTTTCCATAGTATTTTTGCTTGTTTTGATGATTATCGATGAAGAAGAACAAAATTCGGGCAATACTTGCTAGTAAATATTGGACTATAGAAATTCATCCAATCATTATTTGACAATAATATACTCAGCACAAGTAAAAAGGAAATCCAGATGCTTTATCAGAAGAATAAACTATGTGATCTAACTAAAACAGGTTTTGCATACTCAAAATCCCAAGAACACAAATATTTCTTGAGCTATCTTTAGCGACTTAAAAAGGACTTAAATGACAATGTTAAATGAAATGGGAAGAAAATTATCTCATCTTTTCTTGACAACGCGTAACGGATAGCATTAAAACGTGTTAAGAAAGTAAAAAAAAAAAGTATAAAACATGTTCATTCTACTATCGAGTAAAGTCCACTCCTCAGACACCAGCAAGTCACCAAACATTGTAATAATGTGCAAACAATTGAGGAGACATATATAAATTTTGTCTATATTAAAAGGAAATGAATGTCACCTCCTTGTATAATATTTCAATGTGCTTTGTGTACAGTTGTCTTGAACAAGAGGACATGTAGTTTGTTATCCATAGAGAAATACATGAAGCCACCCACTGAATGTGTTACAAAAGACCCAAAACTGGTCCCTACTATTCAGTTCCAAGCTGGTCCATATACCCCATCAAACTCCTGCAAAAGCAGAAATAGAAAAAACCCATTTAACTCTTTCATCAAGTATTAAAAACCATATAAATATCTACAGATAGATCAAACCAAAAAAAAAGAAGCTATAATGATAATAGATATGATTTAATTACCTTTTTTAGTGTCAAAGCAAGGGTCTTGGAAGTGAATTTTTCTAAGCTATCATGAGTTTTTCTTGCAGAATCCACAGCATGAATCTGCATAAATGGTGGCATATCAACAGACACAACTTTCACACCACTGCAAGAGAAGAAATCAGCCAATTCAGCCTGTGAACTACAAAATGACCTCCTCCTCCCCCCATCCATTGTGATAGACTGCCTTGGAATTTCAAACCCTTGTTGTAATTTCTTAATTTGTTCACTTTCAGCACTTCTTGACATCAAATTAGCTGCCTTTTTCACATCATATTCTTCATAAGATTTCTTGATTTCATTTGTACTGTTCTTCTCTTTAATCTTGGTTCTTGTGCCCAGCTCTTTCTTCTTATTCTGAGCCACTGCCAAATTATTTCTTTGATGCTGGCTGTTTGACTTGGTCAAGGTGGCACATGAAATGTCCAAAACAGAGGAAACATCCAGAGACTTGGCTTGGGAATTTGAGTCAACTAGAGGGTGTGAATGTGAGCGAGATTTTGAATGCCCACCAAAGGTTTTTAAGGAAGCTAGTTTTTTGTGATTTGCATAAAGCTTGGAAAACTGATTGGATATGCTTTGGATAGAAGAAGGGGGAGTGGTGGTGGGATCTGGCAGAGGGTTGCTGGGGTGGTGGCGGAGCTTGGTAGTGCTGGTTGTGAAGTTGTTCTTTTTGTCTGTGGGATCCATAGGTGTTTTAGGTTGTGATGCTGTGGGTGGTGGAGGAAGCCTAAAATGGGGTATTTTCTTGAGTAGCGGGTGTGGGATTGGGGCAGAGGAAGCCTAGAATAGGGTATTTTCTAGAGGTTGGGGGATAGGTTAGGAACTTGTCATGGGTGAATTTGCTTTGGCTTAGTTCTAAAATGCGCCGGGTGTGCAGAGAGCTCAACAGACAGATAGCCAAATAGTTGACCAGATGTGTACAGCAGTAACTGAAATGATATGTTTTGCATAAATTTAACAAGGAAAAATTCAGATTTTAATTTTAATTATATGTTTCATGAGTTTTACAATTTTTAATTATATATTTCATCAATTTTTATCAAAATTTACTAAAAACCAGATGTTAATTCTCCACCAGACAAGGGCTTAACCGAATGGATTTTGTCCCTTTTTTGATCAAAATGTTAATCAGTACTCAACTACTTAACTAAATTTTAAAGATTTAAAAATTTTAAATCAAATTATTCAACGTAGAAGTTGAACATGCATAATTCAATTCTTGAAGCCACTCGTATAACCGAATTGTGCACGCATTAATTTTTCGCAGAAAAAATAATCCTCACGTACATGAAATGACGTGTTTAAGATAGTATTTAGATACTTGTATCGATGTCATATTTCAGATAAAATAGTTGAATAATTATTGTATTTCAGACCAAACATGTAAATGCAATAATTGTTTGTCCTTTTAATGCATTTGCGACATATGGCGAGCAACAATATCACCTTACCTTTGTGGGTCATTAAAAGAGTACTAATTGTAATTATAGAAAAGAGCTTCAAACTAATTAATCTCACTTAAGATATTAATGAAATATTAAAAATAATTATTTTGAAGAAATACTTAGTTAAAGTAGGGGAAAAAATAAATTAAAATATAAAGTTATTTTATTGAGAAAATGTTTAATTAAAAACGAGTTTTATTAAAAAAAAAAATTTTATTATAAAAATATTCTATATTAATATATATTTACACACAGCAGTGTACACGTAGCGATCTCTCGCTAGAAAGCGGTTGCAACTCTGGCTCCTGGGTTGCTGACTCACTCTGATTTTTCTAAATTCTCTCTTTGATGAGAGTTGGGTTTTTTCTTTGAGCAAATCCATTTGTACGTGGAGTCTGATTATTTTTTTACTCGATCAGTCACAAGAAATTGAACTGAAAACCAGGTTGTAATACTGGAAAAGTTATGAAAAGAGCAAAATTTGACCTATTCTCTACTCTGAGCCGGCGCCGTTCAGTTCAGGTTCTTATTTTTATTGGGGTGTTTTACATTTTTTTGGTGACTTTTGAATTTCCCTTGATTTTCGAAAATGGGTTTGGCTCTGTTTCTCAAGACGAATTTTCTAGTAATAGTAATGGGCGCTCTATCTACAACTCCACGTTAGAGAGCGAGGAGAATTTGGAGGAAAAAGATGCCCCCATTCGCCCTCTTCATGTTCCGTATCAGTCTAAACCTGAAATAATAATTAAGGAGTTAGTTATATCCCGGGTGTCGAGCTTGAATTTGAGTGCAGGGACTGAAAGTTCAAGCTCGGAAAATGGGATTTTGAAGTCTGCTAGAGAGGCTGTTAACCTTGGGGGAAAACTCTGGCAAGAGCTTGATTTTATCGGGAAGAATAGCGACAGCAGTAGTAATAGTACAAGTGGGAGTAATAACAGAAATAGAAGTGAGGAGTGCCCGCAATCTATGTCCATATCTGGCGATGTTTTCTTGAAGAATGGGAGAGTGATGGTGTTGCCTTGTGGGCTAACGTTGGGATCACATATTACGGTGGTCGGAAAGCCTAGGGTTGCGCATGTGGAGACTGATCCAAAAATTTCTCTGTTGAAGGAGGGGCAGTATTTGATGGTTTCGCAGTTTATGATGGAGTTGCAGGGGTTGAAAACGGTGGACGGGGAGGAACCACCAAGGATTCTGCATTTTAATCCGCGGTTGAAAGGCGATTGGAGTGGGAAACCTGTGATTGAGCAGAACACTTGTTATAGGATGCAGTGGGGGACAGCACAGCGGTGCGAGGGGTGGAAGCCTCCGGTTGATGAGGAGTCTGGTGAGTAGTAAGAATCACTTCACTTTATTCTAATATGGAAACATGGTTTGTTTTCGAATCAAGTGATTTTTATGTCATAGTATCTTTTGCGAAAAATTCTTAAAAAGATATTGGAAGTACTTGTAATAAGTACTTTGACGATTAAACAAAAAAGTGCAAATGATCGTAGTAATTAGTTCACTTGCCTATATTGTCCATATATAGGTCTGATTCTGATAGAATGTCTTTGCTGCTCTCAGTTTATACTGTGTGTGTGGAAAATTTTCACCTAAGTTAAAGTTACTAGAGTGAAAGATGTGTTTTATGAGAGAGAATTGACAGGGTTCATAGTGATCCAGCATCCAATGAAAAGAAGAGATCATTGCTTTGCTCATTTGGAATTGCCCTGGGGCTGGTGGGAAGTAGAATTCTGTGGATAATATAAGCACTTAGAGTCTGAAAGGCTAATTCCAGTTTCCCCCTTCCTAAGAAATCTCAGGCTGCATAAAGAAAAGTGAGAGAAGAATCTTGTCTATGTGAACGACTGTTAGTCTGCTTTGTTTTGAATTACTATTTTCTTGCTGATCTTTTATATTGAACTTAAGCAGCTTCTGCAACTTAATGTGTCATTCACTAAACACGTGATATTTTATTGAGGCACTGCACTTCATAAGTGATTCTTTTAATTATCTGCAGTTGATGGCTTGCCAAAATGTGAAAAGTGGAGTAGAGACGACAATGATGGCTCGGAGAAATTAAAGGCAACATGGTGGTTAAACCGATTAATAGGACGAACAAAGAAGGTTTCTGTTGATTGGCCATTTCCATTCACTGAAGACAATTTATTTGTCCTAACACTTAGTGCTGGCTTCGAGGGTTACCATGTCCACGTTGATGGGAGGCATTGCACCTCGTTTCCATATCGCATTGTGAGTAATGTACCATTGTCTTGATTTATGATATGTTGAACTTTGCTTAAGAGTTTACTAAATATTTTTTAGGGATTTGCACTTGAGGATGCCACTGGATTGTATTTGAATGGGGACATTGACGTCCATTCTATTTTTGCCGCTTCCTTGCCCACCTCACATCCCAGTTTTGCTCCTCAGAGACATCTTGATATGTCTAACAGATGGAAGGCTCCACCTTTTCCAGATGGGCCTGTTGAACTTTTTGTTGGTATTCTTTCAGCAGGTAACCACTTTGCTGAAAGAATGGCCGTGAGGAAGTCTTGGATGCAGCATAGGCTAATCAAATCTTCCAATGTTGTTGCTCGTTTCTTTGTAGCACTGGTAGGTGAACTAAGTGGTTCACATTAAAATGCAACATCATTTCTAAATGAATTCTTGATTTGAAGACTGTCGGAATTAATTCTGATACTACTAATCTGTCGACAGCATGCAAGAAAAGAAGTGAACGTGGAATTAAAAAAGGAAGCTGAGTTCTTTGGAGACATTGTCATAGTACCATACATGGACAACTATGACCTTGTCATCTTGAAAACTGTTGCCATCTGTGAATATGGGGTAAGTAGTGGCTTAATTGAGAAGTTGAGGATTGAGATTGTTTCTATATCCAGATTGATCAGGCTTGGTGCCTTGCAGGTTAAAGCAGCATCTGCCAAGTATATTATGAAGGGTGATGATGACACATTTGCGCGAGTGGATGCAGTTGTTGAGGAAGCGAGGAAAATACCTGAGAACAGGAGCTTGTACGTTGGAAATATAAATTACTATCATAAGCCCCTACGCAGAGGTAAATGGGCAGTGACATATGAGGTACAATTTCAACCTTTTTATTCACTGTATATCTATTCTTTTTCTTTATCCCTGTCCTTTTAATGTTTATTCTGTTATCCACCTTATGTCCCTAAGGTTCATGTAATTTAATTTTCAATTGTCAGCACTAAAGCATGCTTAAGTTCACTTGGTGATGGTCCAGATGATAATTAGTTTGAGTTTCCAAGTTTAATAAAGGTGACAGCTCAAAGATTTGGTTTTTATGTTTACAGATTCATTGTGTTAAAATCCTTTTCATCTTCTCAAAAATAAAGTCAAGTTTTATGCCAATTCTACTGAAAATTTTGATTTTCATAATTTGATGTTTATTAGAATTTCAGATTCCTTATATAATGAAACTACAATTTCTAGTGTCCCATGCCATTATTAGCCTTCTACATTCAATATGCTGTTGCTGTTTCATTGGACAATGAGAACTTTCTGGGATTCTGAACTGTCTTCTAGACTCTAACATGAACCTGAAAAATAATGTTGGACCCCTCTTTTGATATATATCTTACTACGTCATTTGATATCATCAATTTGCTCTTTTGATGTCTGCTCATAAAATTTATTTCTCTAGACACTATGCATGGTAAGAAGGCTCGTGTTGTTATTCTGACTTTTCTAATGGTTCAGGAATGGCCTGAGGAAAGCTATCCACCCTATGCTAATGGGCCGGGCTACATTATATCATCGGATATTGCAAAATTTGTAGTTTCAGACTTCGAGAAACGTAAATTAAGGGTAAATGCCACCGACTGATTTCCATAATACATTTACATATGCATGTAACATTGCCTATCAGTAGAAGGTTGTAACTGTTTTTTGCAAGCTATCCGACTGATTCTTTGATTTGCAGTTGTTTAAAATGGAGGACGTGAGCATGGGAATGTGGGTGGAGAAATTTAATAGCTCTAGACCTGTAGAATACGTACACAGCTTGAAGTTCTGCCAGTTTGGCTGTGTACAAGACTATATTACGGCTCACTACCAGTCTCCGAGGCTGATGATGTGTATGTGGACCAAACTGCAACAACTGGGCCGGCCTCTATGCTGCAACATGAGATGATGCTTGAGACTCCATCCTAATGTAAAGATCATAGGACCAAGAAACTTAGACGATCAAATTTTGCAGTGATTGAATGGTACATTGTAGATCTCAGAACCGTGTGTATATATCTAGAGCTGTTTATGGACTCCACAAGGTTGGTTTGTTCCTTCTTCGACGGTCTCAGCTAGTTCCATGTGATAGATGGAAAAGATGCAGGGTAAATACACGTGCGAGATGAATGTCCGCAAATCTTTCTGTAATTTAGCATAGAATCATAGCAGCCCAAACAAGTATATGACTACAGATTTTTCTGTTTCGTTTTTTACTCTCATTAAGCTTACTACAGGAATGCACTCTTCATTTGTACCGTAAAATTATTCTCCCCTGCAAGTTAACTGAAAATTTCAGGCGTTTTCTTATAGAGATCTGTCCTTAAATACGTGTAGTTAATTTGTGTTGGCAGCATCAGCAAATTCGACAATGCCTACCAGACAGAAAGCTCCACTTTTTAATACTAATTGTAGAGTATAAAACCTAGCTTTATTAGAATTCTAAAGATGATCCACGCCCTTGAGGAAGCGAAGGCAGAGCATGAACGAATACAGAGGATGTTTTAATTCCTTGGTTTCAGGTACAAGTACCCTTAATTTAAAATGCCGTTCGAGCTTTTCTTGAGTATGAAATTGAAGATTCCTTATAGAGAAGACCATCAAGATTTCATAGTCCACTGTGAAACTTGTTCCAAAGCCAAGAACTTGTATCAAATTGGTGTTGATAAAGCTGGGAGTAAATGGCCTAGGCCAGGCCGAACAAGGGCCCTGGAGGTTCGTCCCGTTTTGACACATCTAATCCCAAGGTATTCAGGATGCTGAAAGAAAATGCATAAACAGACCAGCATTTATGTAGCTAAATGGACCATTGTTTTTACTTTTACCATGGAAAAAGTATAGCCAATAAGCCTACAACATCTAAGAGAAATCTTTGCTTACAATATCAGTTAAAAGGTTTATGTTACAGAGGCTGGATAAGAAAGAGGAGAGAACTTCCAACAAATTTCCCATCCATGACTCATTTGTTTTTCAGTTACATGTAGATGCGCCAAAAAATCTACTAAATCTATATGATTTTCTCAGCATCACGCGGCTCAGCAGGAAAACCTAAATTAACTGCACGCAGGATGCTGCTTTAATTTCAAAGGTAGAGCTCTCCGATCTCTGTTTCCTTTGTGGAGTGAATTTATCACAAAATTTAGACGATTTGAATAGTACAAATCAGCTTTCCAAGGAAAAAAAACCTACATTCCTTGATGGGAGGGAGACTTTAGAAGTCGTCTGTATTTTCATCTTTCATGGAGTTCGGACCATCATCAAAGCCAGAACCCGGAGCAAGTTCATTTAGATCAAGAAAACGTCTTTTCCTTACACCTTCAACTTCGTTTTGACCAGTGCTATCTAATTTCTCTGGCGGGCATATTTCCTTGTTATTGCCCACCTCGGGATGCTCTTCAATAGGCTGATTGATATGCATCTCCTGCTTATCACTGGCTTCATCAGAATATTGACTTCCCGTTGAAAACTCTGCGTTATCACTTGCATTAGAGTGCTCATCTAAAGCACTCGACTTCTCAGATTTCACCGATTCGGTTTCAGATTCGGACATCTCATACTGCTTATAATTGATACGATTTCCAGTGGCTCGTTTACTGCGTCTAAGACCTGACTGGAGCTCACCAACTGACCTCAATTTAGTTTCCCTCCTGGTACGGCTTGGCAATGTATTGTATCTGCGGGGCCCACCACTCTCCTCGCTTGTACTTAACATATCTTCTTCTTCTTCTTCCTCCTCCTCTTCTTCTTCTTCTTCAGGATTTTCTTCGTCCAAGTGATACTCTTCATCTCCTTCTGAGCTACTCGACATTTTCCTCTTCTTTCGTCCCCTCAGATATTCTTCATTGTATACAACTTCACCAACTACGTCGTCATCATCAGTGTCAAAGTCAGCCTCGTTATACGAGACAGCTCCCACGAACTCTTTTGTGGAATACCGTTGTGGCCTCTGCCTTCGACGATTGCTACAGTTCATGAAAAAAATCTTCTCGTTACGGATCAATGAAGGAGAATGAAAAAAGAACACTAAGGAGAGAGAATGGAGTACCTGCGTTCCAGTGTGTCAGCTTGGTGATCATCATAAAACTCATCATCAGGTGATTTTGGAGACAGTGCACTGAACTCATGCTGAGAATATTGTGGAGGACCACCCAATCCACCATTTGTTGTAACTTCATTTTTCACAAGAGAATCTTCTTCAAGAAAATGTTCTGGGGATGATTCTTTCTTCCTGATGGGAGAGCAAACGAATAGGTATGTAAAAACAAATCCTAAAGTTGTCAGCACACGTGCTAAAAAAAAAAAAAAAGATGAGAGTGGTGAAAGAGAGATTCTACTGTAAAGGTGAGATTTTAAGAGAGGCAAAGAAGAACTTGTCCAAAAATGAATGTGCAGTTGTAGTCCTATGTAAGTATCAAAGAATATCTAGGTGTAAGATTCATACTTGGTGACCTTGATGGCATCATTAATAGATCGATCGTAATCATCTGCAAAATCGTCAGCATAACATGATAATCAGTAATTGAATAATTGGCCTCAAATTAAACAAATTAGAGCCATTGATTAAACTAATGCAAATGTAGGCATATAAAATAAAGGGTCAATCCGAAAAGGCCCAAAGTATCAATAGCACCCATTTTATTTAAGCTAAACAGCTTTTGCAGGAAACAACTATTATAACTCGGGGTTGTGGAAAGTCCAAGGAGAATCTAATATCTAAAAGGCTAAACTAAATATCCCAACCATTATCTACGCATGCATCCTCTCTCTGTGTCACTTATCAGCTCGCTATCTACTTAGCCCCTGTTTGACCCCATTCTCTAAAAACTCACTTTCAACCACACATTCTTCCAATAGAATAACTTTGCACGTAAACCTAAAACTTTTTCCTTCTTAACCACCCAATCTCCAAAAAAATAACTATTGCAAAACTCATTTTTAAGAAAAATGGATCTCAAACGCACTCTCAGTCTTATTCAAAACTTTTAGGCTTAAGAAACTTTTAGGCTTTCTTTTCCATTGGATGGGGCCCACAAACGAATTGACCCAATATACGGGAGGCTCAATCCGCAATCACTATCAATTCCAACAAGCTGGCTAAAATAGGTACCTTGAAAACTAGTTGAGCCCTGCAGTTACAGATTTAAAAAAGATGCTAAATAAATAATTGCACGATAAAATCAAGCCATAAAGGTACCAAACCATCTCACTGTTTCGTACAGACACAAACTCATTCTCCAGCTCCAAACCTAGAATATTAGCTAATGAAAGAAAAAGCACATAGTAACAAGTTATAGGGAAAGCTTTCAAATTTAGTGGAGATAGTACCACTTACGTATCGATACAATTATGTAAAGAGAGGACTACAATACTCTTACCAAAAGTATAAGTGACAGGTTTTCTATCACGCAGAGAGCGTCCAGCAGCAAAACCATCCATGTTTATCATGTTATCCAGCATAAGAGCTTGCCTGTTTTGTTTCTTCAACAGTTTCTCTTTCCTCTGTGCAAAGAGCACATCTTAGTGTGCATAGCACCAAAGAGACAATAATTCTTCTAAAGAAACGAAGGATGATCAGACTGGATTGGTGGGGGTTCAATTTGGTCCAATGATTATTATGTTTAACATCCAAAAGATCAAAATAAGAAAAAAAAATATTAAAGATTATTGGAATATAAGAGATCACCTTATGGACCTTCTCAATTTCGGGAAGCATGTCAATTTTCAATTTCTTCCCAACTGAAATCTCTGTTCTATTTTTGCTTGAAAAGAGCTTGTCCTGCAAAATACGGGTAAAATTCAGGACAGACGCGAAACATCAAAAGAAAATGCAAACTCCTAGTCCAAGCTTGGCAGTGAGCATGTAAAGCATCCGAAGACCATCAAGCGTAAGGAATGAGTCTCAAAGGGCAGAGATGCACCTCAAAAAAAAGGCACATTTCATGCACATTCGATATTTAAGGTATACCTCATAAAAGAAACATTCAGAAGGCCTAATGCAATATTTCATTGTTAACCATGCATATTTTTCATAATAATAATGAGAAGCAGATTATTTGTTATAAATAAAGATAACTAGTACTGGAGGCACTTCCGAACATCAGAGATTGTCTACGAGAACATAAGTAGACAATGGAGGCTTAAATTATTTCACAGGCAACGGATTGTTAAGAATGGTGAATTTTTTTATTTTTATTTTTTCTCCAAGCCACTTAACTAGGATTTTGATCCTATCATGTTCTCATCTGATTGTCAAATTTATTCTCCTCTTCTTTTATCTCGAAGTCACCTTCCTGATTAGATATGCTAAAGTTCATCCTTCTTGAGATACTTTTTAAAGTCTATTGATTGTGGTCTTTTTTCTGCAGCTTCTATTTGCCTCTAATTGTGCTTGCTCCATTTCCGATTTTCACATCTGTCAATCTTCTCGATGGTCTAAATTCTACACTTATTGATCCCAAAATCCAAACACTTACAATGCGAACATGTTTGTAATACAAAATACAAACTCATATACGTATTAAACGACATGGATTTAGTTCTTACGTGCTAATTTCACGTTTGAACTTCTCTCTTAGTAGTTTTTATACCCTTTTTATGTGTAGGAAGAAAAAGGGGCTGTATCACCCGACGGAAGGCTGCACCCAACGAGAAGGATCTAAGTTATGATGAACGTGAGACTGAAGACACTTTAGTCAAGCCTTGGCTCATAAATTCAACGACTGACAACGTCATAGAAGTTTGTGATACAGTAAAAAGGAGCTATCTTGATGTAATTTGAAAAATTAGGGTTCGATTTGGGTTCAAAGCTCTGTAGCACGAACACTTCAATTAGGAGTGTGTTTGACACGTGTCGAATATCGACAATCCTCGGTGACTCTACAATGGTCATTTTTCCTTCATCAAAAATCTTATATATTTTTAACTTAAAGTTGTTATTAAATAACAAGTAGGTACTCATATTTAAAATATTTCAACAAGAAAAACTAATAACAAGTATAAAATTAATTTATACTATATAAATGAATTTTGTTAAAAATTTTAATCAACGTGTCGTGTCAGTAATTTTTTGAAAAATTGCGTTTCGATGTATCTGACACGTGTCACTGCATCATAGGTTCTAGGGTTTGCAATTTCAAAATTGTAATTTTCAGATCTTCGATTTTGAGACCCTACTTTTCAAGTGGTTAGAGGTTTGCCAGAGTGAAATAGATGGTAGAGGTTCCACCGAAGCGAGATAAGAGGAGAGGTGGAGTAGCTGGAGCGAAATAAAGGTAGAGGATCGTCAGGATTTGGTCAACGTTTTAGTGATACGGGAACAACCAAAGCTTTAATACCTATTTGAAATTTAGGCTGAATGATTTTATTCATAAACAATAAGCTCTATATATAATAATACAATCCAACGCATGAAAGGAAAGGGTGAAAAAAAAAAAAAAACATTCCTAATAATAAAAGGAAAAGGAAACATTAATAATCCTACTATATTATTTCCTAATTAAACTAGAATATATAAGTAAACTATGTTACAATATATTTCCTATTCATACTTGGATTTCTATTCCAACTTGCAGGCAACAAAACAATCATTTCATGAGGGTTTTTGGCAATGTAATTCAAACAAATAAACCACCAATAAATTATGTCGATTGTTCAAATATAAACAATCTAAAATGTGCTGTATGCTTCCATTGATATTGCACATTCGTATTGATGATTACCTGGTTAGGTTTCACTGAACTTGCTCAGAGCCTTTTTATCAGCTTATATGGAGAGGCATCTTGATAATAATAATAATAATGGACATCAATGAAGTGAAAAGGCTATATCTGCTTCACATAATTCTCTGCTTACTCGATGGAAAGGCTACTCTTTGAGTAGTAGAAAATGTTGAAAGCTAATACATCAAGGTACCTACCTCTAGAGGTAATTTGATGGAGAATCCATTTGTGGAGGTCAATTCATAATTATTATTATTTCCTTTTTAACTTTGGGGGCTTTACAGGGAGGGAGATTCTCGAATGTATCTTTAGAAGATTCACAAGATAGTTAACTATTGTCTAATTTCTCTGTACTTTTTCTACACGGGGTTTCTTGCCCCATTCGCAAACTTTTATTGATTTAAATGAAATTAAAAATAAAAAAAGCATTTGGAATTCTCTTAAGTAGCACTAAATGGTGACATGAAAAACCGAACACAACAATAACTTACTGAAACAGTTTGGAATTCATCCAAATTAGTAGCAACTGCTTCCCACTGGTAAGATGAATGAGGAATAGGAGGTACATTCTTTCCTTTTCCTTTCTTAATCTCAACCTTTCTAATTTCACGATACAGTCGATGACCTATGATAGGATCATCTTCATACCTACAAATAACAAATATTTTACTGAGCACTCTCTCATCAGAATATTCAATGGAATATGTGTATGGATGAAAGGGAAAATATAATTCACTACTCATATGAACCAAGACAAAATAGGGTCATAGAATGCTGGAAATGAAAACGATAACACCTGAGCATTTTGCTACTGGAAGAAATTACCAATATGAGATTCCATGAGAATCACCCCCGATGCGTTCCTTGCGAAATGCTGAAAGGTGGACGCCATGTTTTATTGAGTTGTCTATATAGTTCCGAATATCTTCTTGCTGCAGTACGAGACCATTATATCAATTAAGCATCACATAGAAGAAGGTGCACTAAAAAGAAACTACCAAGATGCAGCCAAATTGGCATGTTTTTAGAATACAATCTTTTAAGTAAAACTTCAAATGTAATTTCGTATATTGATGCATTTGAGTTTCGTATTCAAATAAAAACCCATTACCAGGCTGTACCAGGAAGAGTTCAGTATTCAGCAATACATGACAAATTTACGCTCTCTTGGGGTCTCCTTAAAACAACAGGAAAATATCTAAACTTCATTCCTAATAAATTTGAGATAAGAAACAAGAATCCTTTCTCAGACCATCTGTAGCAATAGTAATATAAAGTTTGACCCAGGATTATTTTAATACAAAAAGAGTCACTTTTGTTTCAAGATTTCTACCAGCAAAAATAAAAGCTAAAAAAAATATTCATTTTATAGAAAGGGTAGTGTTACCTTGTATGAAAGTTACAAGTTTTAATAATTTAAATTGACATGTTCGCATCCTACTATTTCAAAAAAAATCATGCATTGGCGTGTTCATGTATCTACGTCTACGCTTCTTAGATTGTAATGTAGTCAGTAGTGTTCCACAGCATCACAAATACTAAATAGTTGGACCTTAAAGTACTGTATTAAGAATGCAGCAAACTACTCACTTCATCTATGAAGCAACATTTAGAAGAAACTTCCGTTGAATAAATATTAAGATAAAAAGTAATAAGCAAACATAATTCAAACAAGTAGATACCGCAACACGAATATCGCATAATGCTTTCAGAATCACCACGCGAACCCCAGGATAAAGTGCATTGTATGCCTCAATTTCGGCCCTATAATATCAGTCAAAATCAGACACAAGGACAAACTCACTCCAAAAACCCAAGAATAAACAGAAATATTTAGAATTTTCTCAAGATGCACATTTACTCACCCATGTGATGCAACAACAGGTAGATCCCCCTCTGCAACCTGCAATGAAACCCCAAACCAAGGAAATCCAACTGGTATCATTAGAAAGCTGGTTTTATTTAAGTCATTCATCAAAAGTCTGTTCAGGATCTAGTACTTATATTACCCAATGCCACCAATCTTTCAGTTTTCTGCACAAAATGGTAATCCAAGTACCATGTCCGAGCGCCATTCTAGTGACAGGAGGAATAGCCTATGGAAAAGCAACCAATGAAGATAAGAAAATCTGTTATAATGGAAGACGGTACATAACGAGAAAATACTTCAGGAACTTCTCAGTGATAATAGAGATAAACTAAGACACGGACATAATAAAAATCAAGAACAGTAGATGTAAAACAAATAAAAAAAATCTGGACTGCAGACTGGAGAACTTTCTTATGAGAGGAAATCAATTTAGCATCTTCACCAATAATAAAGAGCTTAATAAGAGGAAAAAAATTATGAAATAATCATGATATTGAAGCAAGGGACAATTACCTTGAACGTAATGTCCCCAAAGGAAAACGAGTGGATGAAGTTGCATTGACAATCGACAACTAGAATACCCAATAGTTGACAGAAATTTGTGTATCCCACAGCAGATCTCAGCCAAATATTAGGAAAAAGAGCCAAGTATACATTGCGTTTCTAATAGGATCTTAGGCTTCCTAGTTATCTGCATGTGACTTGTTGAGTTGATACAGTTCTAAACTCACTGGTCTGGTTCTTATTAATTAAGGAAAAAGAGAATCTCAAGAACAATTGTTTAATGATAAGAAAATCACCTAATCCATCACCCTCGATTTCAGGGAAGTATTTATTCACCTTCCATATAAATCTTGTTACCCCCATTTAGCAATATATTTCGTAATGTTATGAAAACCGAACTTGACTAGCCGGTTCAACAGGGACCCGGACCAAAATCTGGTCAGGTTATTTGTTATAACTGGAAATAGAAAAACCGATAAGGGAACTACCGAATCGGCTGATTTTTTCAGTGAACCCCGGAAAACCAGTCATGGTTTTACTATATTATCAGGTTCTTTTCTTAGAAAAAATAAACTATAAAAAGGGGCACACAAACTACATAAGCAGGCCTGAATAGATATTTAACCCAACCCGCTGCTCTTTTTAATAGATGCTCCTCTTCCAATGCCACTATCAATATTCCAATGGGGGATAATTAAAGTATCCAACTGCCCAGCAAAAGCCAATTTTAAATGTTTCCAATTTACCTCATTCTTTCCATTTATTTGATCGTAGGCACAAGCAAAGTCATTAATGCTTGCCTCATTCTTTTCATTTATTTATTTAATTTTCAACTTCAACTTATTGAGTACAAGTTGCACTTCATTATTAACATAAAATCAGCTAGACGCCTTTTTTGTATACCCCAAACAAAATCAATTTGTACAAAGCAAATTATTTGAACATATTGATTTTAAAGTGTTGAAACAAATTATAGAATAATGAATCCAATTTACAAACATGAATTTATATTTACTTTGAATTTCTAATACGAAAACTAAAATTCTATTGTTTTATAATTTTATAGTTTTTGTGTATGTATATATTTACAGTTGTGCTACATATACATCACAGTTTATAGATTTGATTACCAACGGATGATGTAGTGAGATTAGATTGAGTCAAAATCTCACCAACCAAATAAAAAAAAAATTCTCCCACTTTCGTTTTGCCACCTCATCAATTGTAAAAGAATCTATAAATTGTGATGTACAAAAATAATTTTCCATATACTTATGAGTTAATTTCATCGATTGTCACTGAAATTTTATGAACTATGAAATTTCAAATTAGTCATTAAACTAATTTTCTTACTTAATTAGTCATTGAAGAGGTCCCTCAGTTAGAAAAACCACGTAAAAGTCAATGTATCCCCATTAAGTACTAGAATAGACCTAACAGTGTTATATCCCTCACCACACAAGACATAATCGTGGTTCCATTTAAAGTTGTGTATGTCAAAAACACGATTTTAAATATGGAATCTGAACTAATTACTAAAATTGCCCTACGTTGATCTCTCTCTCTCTCTCTCTCTCTCACACACACACACACACACTAACTGCATTTGCTCCTCTTTTCAATTTCTCCAATTTCTCCCGTGTCTACTTCTCTTGCCATTCTTTTTCCGTATATCCTCCAATATTGTTATTGTCATTATAATTTTGAATATCAACACCACCAAAGCACTCCAAGAATTTGAATCTCTTTTGGTATTCGATTTCCTACTCCAACTTGCAAACGAACAATCCTCCATTAGTTTTGTTTATGGCTAAAAAATACTAACACAAAACATTGTGGCTGGACATCGTCCAGTATATTAAAGAAAACAGTCATGTCTAGTCTTTAAAAATAGTTCCTCCCATGAGGTGCTTCAGTATTTTTGGTCCTGAAATGATTCAGTTAGAACTGTGACAATCTTTTGATCTTTGTGGCTCCAATATAACAAATACCCAAATTGAGAAATAACTTATTTCCATCATGCCATGATTTTTGCACAAGTGACACAAAGTTATTGCCCAATATTACGGTTGCCTGTTCATTGAAAAGACAACTTCCTTGCCCCATTCCATCATATATATCTTACGAAAATATAATACTCATTCATAGCAAATATTTTTACAGAAATTCTCTAGGCCATAAGGGTCTTTTTAGAGGATACAACTATATAAATGAACACTATCTTTGCACAAGAAAATAATACCCTTAACTCAACTATTACTGCAAAGAACGGACTGGAGTATCCACTACCCAAGGCAACCTACCCACACGAACTTACGACTTGTGATTAACTCCTCCCGCATCACTGAAAAAAATAAAAACCAAACAATACAATCTTACTATGATGCACCGATACGGACACGTATATCTGACACGATACGTGTCGAATACGTCGACATGCGATTTTTGAAAAAAGTACAGACACGATACGTCATCGAGACTTTGATTAAATTTTTAAAAATTCTTCATTTATAGAGTATAATTTTAGTTTTATACTTATTATTAATTTTTCTTGTTGAAATATTTTAAACATATATACCTATTTGTTACTTGCTAATAACTTTGAATTAACAATATATAATATTTCTAATATAAAAAGAAAAATGATTACGGTAGAGTGTCCGAGAAGGGTCGGTGTCGACTCATGTCCGACACGTGTCGAACACGGAGACACTATCCTAATTGAAGTGTCCGTGCTATGAAGCAATCTTAAAAGCAATAATACAAAGTATTTANGTCGGTGTCGACTCATGTCCGACACGTGTCGAACACGGAGACACTATCCTAATTGAAGTGTCCGTGCTATGAAGCAATCTTAAAAGCAATAATACAAAGTATTTATGTACATGACCATCATAAAAATGTTTGCAATTTTATTACATCCAAATAATAGGGGGAAAATAATAATATTCACGAGGTTTAAATCCAATTAATCGGGAAAATCTCACAGAATAATGTCTGGCAGCGGGTGCCATTTCAAGCAAACAATATCACGCACCCGCTCAATAAATATAGAATACTCTCAAAGAAGTCATAGACCAAATTTGTGAACGTATAATACATAACTGAAACTTGGGGGTGGGGGGACAGATGGTAGCTCCATGAGGAATAAAATTGCAGAACATATACCAAGTTGAAAAAAGGTTGGACCAGAGAAAAGGAAACTCAGACGTTATAAGCGACTTCAAAATAACTATTACCATAGAAGATAAAATCAGTATCAAGTATCGTTAACTGTTATAGAGTTCAATTATGGCACACGAAAAAATTCATGTAAGTTACAGGGTATTTTTTAAGAGATTAAGCATTTGACATACTTCCAATCTCACGTGAAATTCTTTACACGGTTGGCTTTGACTCTATTCCACCCAAGTTCAGATCATCTTGCTTCTGATCCATCCATAACATGTTCAAAAGCACGTTCCTTTGTCAAGTTTTTCGTGTATTAGTGCATCTTTTTAGACCATGTTGGAGCCACATTAAAATTTTTTTTCATTTTCATTTTGCTACTCATTTTCAACCACACATTCTTCAATAAAATAATATTTTCCATCACATCAATAACTTTTCCTTCTTTTTCAACCACACATTCTCCATCAATCTACTATTCCAAAATATATTCTTCTAAAATAATGTGGCTCAAACACACCCTTAATATCAATAGAGGGGAAGTGTTCGTCAAAAGCTCTTGGCAAAATCCAATTATTATCCAACATTGCCAGCTAATCAGCCAAAAACAAACCCATAATGAGTTGGTTAGCGATTTGGTTTGTCTTCTACTATCATAGGCATGCTCAAAAAAACCAAAGCAGTTTTTCTTTCTAC
The DNA here is from genome assembly GCA_903798385.1 of Fraxinus cuspidata. NCBI lineage: Eukaryota > Viridiplantae > Streptophyta > Magnoliopsida > Lamiales > Oleaceae > Fraxinus > Fraxinus cuspidata. The sequence goes on along the minus strand of CAIGRP010065607.1, from coordinate 2,083 downwards.
TACAACCTTATTCAAAAGAAAGATAGCCTGTGAAGCAGCCATTGCTTATCCACTAGCAGAAATTAAAGAGCATGCACATGCTACTTCTTTACACGAAAAGACAGAGAAAAGAGTTCCATTAGGTTCTCCTCTTCTGATCATGATGGGATAGGTACAGTAGGCACACTTAAGACGGAAATCAGCATTGTCACACAATGAACTAATCCTGATTCTGGAAACTGCTTCAAACCAGAAAGTGCTAGCAGATATGTAAAAGAAAATTGACCTAATTATTAATGGCAGTACATGTGTTCTTCAAATAAAATAAAAAAAATTCTGAATACTATTTTTAAGAAACTGAAAATAAAAATCCAAAATACTAATCATGTCCATCCCAATTATCAATGCATCATGATATTCCTCGGGAAATATTGATGCTCAATTCACCATGCTTCGTCATGAATCTCAGGCAGAATAGTCAATAAAATCTGATCTTACTAATCCAGAATTCTTCAGCAGTAAAATATACATAGAATGAATCCCCATAAGACAGCTTGCAGTTCAGATAAACATAATATACTAGAAGTCCATAGTAAGAGGCAGATATTATACCAACTTTATTTATAAAAGAGGATGCAGAGTTGCAAAGTAAAAGAAAAAACACCTAAATTTCTGAAAACAACCATAGAAAACACAAAAATTTCACCAAACATCATGCACTCTCAATCAAAACAAGTCAGAAAGTAATATGCAAAAGCTCAGAGAAAAATTAAAACTACAATTTTTAGATAACATTCAATAAACATCACTAACCTTCAACAATGGCATATGTATATCCCCCAAAGTATTATTTGGTGTAATCAAAGCTGTCTCGAACTCCTCCACAGAAAAATCCACTTTTATATTCAATAAAGGCCTAAACACCTACACACCACAACACAAGAAGAACACAAAGTAGCCATGAAACACCAATTTAACACAAAGTTAAAATCGTTATGTATTTCTAATCTATTCTCAAGCTTAAAGCATACATTCAAGAAATTAAGTATTGATGCCAACTGCCACATTGACCGGATGTTCCACCGTGGCAACTGCGAGGGCTCCGGCTCCCCTACCAAAGGGGTCACTATCTTACTTAAAGGCTGCCTCGACGAAGAAGGGGACCTATCCTCCTCCTCCTCCTTCTCTTCCTCCACCCCATCTTCCTCCTTCAGCAGCCGGGCTGTCAACCTCTCCTTCCTTTTAACCTTTCTCCGCTTCCTCTCATCCTCAGCCATAGCAGCCTCCACCTCCGCAGCAGCCTGCAACCTTGCCGCCGCCCGCTGTGTGCATGCCCTTGACGGTCTTTCCCTCCTACCCACTACATTATCACTCCCATTATTATCACTAGTACAATTCTTGACATCATTTTCCTTAAAATTCTCATTATTTTCGACATGGGCTACGTTATTTTGAGGGTTTTTAGAAGCGTGGATCGGGGAAGAGGACTGGGACATGGTTGAAGGATCGGTCGCAGCCGGGTCTACGGAGGAGTGACAGGTAAAATCATGGGATTGCATTGCAACAAATAGATTCTGTCAAGATCTTATGTTGAAAAACCGAAGGGACGGACGAAAGTTGGGGTTTTTGGAGAATAGGAAAAATTGAAGAGTAAAGTAGGTTTTATTTTTATTTTTACACAGGCTTTTTTTTATAAAAGTAATTCTAATTTTCGATCTAATTGGAATAAAAGCAGAAATTTTAATAAATTTTGATAAAAATTATGGGAATAGTTATATATAATATATTGTTCTAAATTCATCCATTAATATTTATTTTCATTAAATTCTTTTGACTATTTTTATATTCTTTTAGAATTTGTTTTTAACTAAAATTCTAATAACCATAAAATATCATATCCAGAGCTATAATCACAAAACCCAACCATAAAATATCATCCTCAACTAAAATTGTTTCGCGCGGAGTGTCGGGTCTCGCTAACAATTAGAAGAAGGTTCGGACAATTGTGTAAGGAACAACAACCTCTCGAGACAAAGTCCCAATGAGGGGTGTTTTATTTGCGAAGATCACAGTTTACACGAAGCGAAATGCCTCCAAGAGGCAC
>CAIGRP010065599.1:0-16747 GCA_903798385.1 Fraxinus cuspidata | reverse complement strand
TTAGATTAATTCTTCGAAAATGTTTAAAAATCAGTTCACCCCCCTCTTGGTTAGCTATTCTTGGGTTATCATAAGTGAGTTGCCAGACTCAGCATTTTCGAGATGGACACTTGGCGGTTGATGTCATAGGTGGGTCATGGCCAAGTGAGGTCTTTCTTTCGATGTCAGGTCAACATTTGTATTGATATTCATAGTAGGATAAAAATTTCAAATAAATTATGAAGTTATACATAATGGTGCTCCGCGAACATATACTGAAATTGAGTCAACTACTCAGATTTTAACATGAACAATATGCCTTTAACGATATAAGACTTCACAGTTTACTTTTACTATCAGATTTGGATGCAATGCCTAAACGCTTGAAACAAATTATTAGTTGAATGACCAATTTGAAACCTTAAAAAATAGCAATTCACTTGAAAATTTGCTAAAAAACACTAAAAATCCAAGAGGCAATTTGACATGATTTTATTCGTGACGAAATGAGATCGTCATTGCCAAAGATCCTGAAATCGCTCTAGTTGTGTACCTGTCCCAACGCAAAAACTACGCCATAGATTCACCTCTTGGCATGTAAGAGAATGCCCTCATTTGTGATCAATTACCAAATATATCTTACTTATGACACATTCAAACATTTAAGTATCTTTAAGTCACAATAATAATTTTGGTACACAATGTTCATTCTATTCTTCAAATTACATGTTAGCGTTAAACGGATCAGCCAGAAAATCGCTGTCTCGTCTACAGCTTGGCTCAAACTGACCCCCAAACACAGAGAGGCGAGAGAAGGGAGAATGAGACTAAGGAATTACATGATCACGAAGAAACTAACAATATGTTAGAAATATCAAATAAAAGAGATCATACATAAAATTAACGAAAGAGGCTAATTTTCATTCTGTCTCCATTTCGGTCCTAAATAAATTCCTCAAAGGGAAAATTTCTACTTTTAAAACTGTACGATACAAAGCTAAGAAACGTACAGCTTAAGAAAAGAACAAGCAGAGCCCTATGCAAAATTGATTTTAATTTACAAAGGAAATAGAAATTGAAAAAAGAAACTAGAATAGAAGTTCTGCTTTTTTATCTGCAAAATTGATTATCCATAAAATGTAGTTATTTTTTGGTTATATTGGAAGAATATGTGAAGTACAACTTGATTCGAAACCCTAATTTATCTTCCACTGTTCAGCAATGTCACCAGCGATGTTAATGGCGTCCGACGAGGTTCCAAGGAGGCCTCTTCTTGTGAACCCGACCGTATATAATCCATTACCACCTTTCCAACCATTAGGGAAAGGTTTCTTGGGCATGCCATCTTTTGTGAAAAAGCCAGTACCCTGTTGGGACGTAAGAGTAACAAGTTAGACATTTCGTGTATGTCGCGCTAAGCGTACAAAGTTTACTTCAGTAAGTAAATAAGTAAGTCCAGAATAAGTAAATATACTTTTTTAAGTTTAGCCAAACTTGGTGCATAAAAGTCGAGCACGAAATAAAAATCTAAGACCTGCCTTGCCTCGGGTTTATCCTATATTCTTAAGTGGACGATAAATATCACCACAAACTCTCTCTCTCTCTCTCTCCTAAAGAGCAAAAAGAACAGTTTGTAGATTCAAGAAACGTAATATTTTATGATAGTTACATATCATGAAATTCCATATTATTTTTTAATTATAAGTCGGAATAATCCAAACAAATGCCATCAGATTTTCTCTTTTATGTAACAGTACAAGAAACGCTTTGTAGCAGCCTGCATGTGTAAGATTGAAAGCGAAGTAAGATTGAGAATAAGATAAAATAAAATACTGTACAATGAACATGGATTTGTCATATTCTTAATGCGTAAGTACCTTAAGCCAAATTGGTACGTTGCTCTTGTATCCAGTTGCCAGGATTATAGAATCAAATTCCTTTTCTTGGCCATCCATGAATTTGGCCCCAGTTTCTGTTATCTCTCTTACTCCTTCCATGACCTGCAACACTTAAGACGAGATGATTAGGACGCTAAGTATTAGAGCCAAGCAAAAGACTCGGGTTTTGATATTTAATATGGTTTTCATGTGTTTACAATTTAATATTTAAATAGATACGTGTCGCCATCTATACATCTTAAGCTTCTATACACCTTAAGCTTTCAGACGAAACGAGAGGGATGGACACGTGAGGGGTTGAGCTGTCCATGTGTACACCCCTTTTGGTCCCGAGGTACTGAGGAGGCTAGGTTTTCCGGATCAAGAATTTTGATTTTCAAGGAAGTACAGTGATTATATTCGACCGTAGCACAACTCAAGGGACACATTGGCATGCAAAAATTGCGTATTACCTTTATTTTACCGGATTTGATTTGTGATAAAGCTCCAACATCTAGCACGGGAGTCTTTCCGGTGGCGTTTTTGAGCTCGATTGGGCCGGTTTTTGGCCGTCGGAGACCTAATCTCTCTGTGTTGCCTAAGGTGAAGTTGGCCACCAGCAGGAGAAACTTGTCCACTAGTCTTAAAGGCAACCATTTAAGAAGTTCCATGGTTATTGAAAATGTAGAAATACCAAACATTTCCCTTGGTAAAATATGAACCTGAATAATAAAATGTGGACAAGATGAGCAAATAACAATTGAAAAATAAATTTTAATACGAGCATGTTATAAATATTTTGTCGAAACGCAGTCGAGGGATAAGTCTACTTACAGAGTTTCTGACCACCATGTGAGGGATTGCATTATTTCTACAGAGGTCTAAGCTAACTTCCATGCCAGAATTACCACAACCCACAACCAAAACCCTCTGGTTCTTAAACTCAGAACCAGATTTATACACACTAGTATGAATTACAGGCCCCCGAAACTTCTCAATTCCTTGAATAGCCGGTATAACCGAGTCGGAATTTTCGCCCGTGGCAACTATAAGCCACCTCGAACAATACTCGGAATCCTGAGTTCGAACCCTCCAGAATTGCATAACATGATCAAACTCTGCAGTTTCCACAGCTTTCTTGAATATGGGCTCAATTGAAAAGTGTCTGGCATATGACTCCACGTATGATATGAACTGATGTTTTGTGGGGTATTTAGGAAATTTTTCGGGGAAACTAAGGAATGGCAGTTCACAAAACTGTTTGGGGAGATGGAGTTTGAGACGATCGTAGGTTCTTTGTTGCCATAAAGAAGCAATGCATTGACTCCTTTCCAGGATGAGAGAGGGCACACCATTTTGTTTAAGGCAAGCTGCAACTGCTAAACCTGATGGCCCTGCACCTACAATTATAGGGCCATGAACCCACAATCTGTTTACTGGATTTCCATTTTCTTCTTTACAAGAAGAATCCATGTAGCGTACTGAAGAAAAAGAAATGGGAAAACTGAAAAGGCAAAAAAGGAGAAATTTTAGTGAGTTTGTTTCTGAATTCTTCTGGTTTTACACTCTGAAAAGGTCTGATTCTTTCCTCTTTGTAGCTGATAAAGTGTTTGATGCATCAACCGGGTATTTAAAATAGAGAGTGAAGAAAAGTTTGGGGCAAAGAATGAATGTGGGGTAGGGGTAGGCGTGGGGGGGGGTTACATTAAATTTGGGTCTAATGCAATGCGATAAATTAGACCCAAATGTGATGAATTGGTTTTAGAAGTGTGTAGACAGGCTATTTAACCAAGTGTACGCATGACTTGAGCCTGCAGAAACAGAAGCAAAAATACTTTTACCATACGTACGTATGGATTATACTATGAGTACTCATAGGCCAAAAAAGAGCCGTTATCCGGCTTTTCTGGTTTGATTCTTGGTGACTTTGCATGATAATGCTCAACTTTTCATGTTAGTATGGATGATGAATTTAAATCTATAAATGGGTGATATATTTCATTACAAACATAATAAATCAATAATCAAAACCAGTGCTTTTAAATCTAGTTCATTTACACATTCAAACATTAAAAGTGTTCTTTAAGTTTTAGAAGATAAATACAAATGTTTTAAGTATTTTCTTTTTCAAGATTTAATCAATCCTACAAATCATTTACTAAGAGTTCATTTAAGCACCAATTAAATATTAGAGGATGCAAATATCGTTTAAGAACGTGTTTGAGCCTTTATACCATATTTAGTGTTCTTAATTCTTTCCTTTTATTGTCTTCTCCCTTTACTTAAAGGATAATATTCCAATAATCTCAAACGATATTCTACAATAGAGAATGAAACTACCATGACGACAATGAAGTTGATGAATTAAGACCTCGTTCGTATGGACAATTTCAATGGGACAAATTTTACAAGGTGACCAGATAAGTTAAAGTTTTTTTTTCTGACAACATTGAAGATCTTCTACATTCTTGATCCCAAATTTGTACCACTTGCAAAACCAACGGATAAAGATATCGAAACCATATAGATGGAGAAACAAAAGCGTAAAGAGGATGAACTCATATGATGCAGTCATATTCTCAATGCGTTATGCGATCGATTGAATGATTTCTACACCAACACATTTTCGGCAAAGGACATTTGGGATGCGTTGTAAAAAAAATATAAAGCCGAAGAAGGAGGTATAAAGAAATTTCTCATGTCAAAGTATTTTGATTTTAAATTCCTTGATAATATTCTTCTTTTTAACCAACTGCATGAATTGCAAATTATTGTCAACAAGTTGAAGCGGTCAAAATTAAAATTTTGGAATCTTTCCAAGAGGGAGAAATCATTGCATATCACCCGAAAACTTGGAAAGGATATCGGAAAAAAATTATGCATAGTTCCGAATATTACTCTTTGGAACAAGTGTAAAAATATTTTTGAATCGAAAAAGAGTCGAGATATAAGAATGGCAATTCTTATGAATGAATTTCAAAGGCCAATGTTGTGAAGAAGATCAAACCTTCAAACAAATCCAACAAGATAAAGCCTTCTAAAACTTTTGACAAGTTTAAGAAGAAGTCCAAGGGAGGTTGCTTTCAATGTTGAAAATCCAGACATTATGCAAAAGATTGTCGACACCGAAAACAAAACAATTTCGAAGGAAAAGTCAACTCTATCAAAGAAGATAACATTGTGGCTATCGTAAGTGAGATCAATGCTATCAATAAAAAGGTTCCCGGTTGGTGGTATGATAAATGTGCAACTGTGTATCTATCATATGATAAATCTTTATTCAAGGCTTATTACGAAGTGGACGGAGATCAAGAGATTCAAATGAGTAACGAAGGCTGCTCCAAAGTGGATGGAAAAGGAATTGTAGAGATTATCTTTACTTCTGGCAAGATCGTTACCTTAACAAATGTTATTATATGTTCCTGATAAGAATGGGAAGTTAATTAATGGTAATCTCTTAGGAAAATCGGGTTTAAAAATGTTTATGAGTCCGGTAAACTTATACTATTCCTAAATGAAAAATTTATTGGAAATGTTATTCCAGTGAAGGAACGGTCAAGTTTTGTACCATTGGCAAGTTAATTAATAATAAAATTGAGTTTGCTTGTTTGATTGATTCATTTACTTTATGGCATGCTAAAATATGTTACATAGGTAAGAATGCCATGAAATGAATGTTAAAATATGAATTTAAGATCTTATAAAGAAAATAATGAATATAAATGTAAAACTTGTGTAGAATCTAAAATGATAAAAAAATCATATCAAAGTGTGAATAAGACTTATATAATTTTAGAATTAATTCATATGGACATATGTGAATTAAATGGTACGTTAACTCGAGATGGAAATATGTATTTCATTACATTTATAGATGATCACTCTAGATACATTTATGTTAATTTAATAAAACATAAACATGAAACTTTTGATATGTTTAACACATATAAACATGAAGTTGAAAATCCCAAAAATAAAAAACTAAAAACTCTAAGAAGTGATAGATGAGGTGAATATTTTCTAGTGATTTTTATTTATTTTGTGAACAATAAAGTATAATACATCAATGTTTTTCACCTAGGACACCCGAACAAAATAGTTTAGTTGAAAGAAAAATAGAACATTAGTTGAAATGATAAATGCCATGTTAATTTATACTAAATTGCCATTTAATTTATGGGGTGAAACATTTTTGAGTGTATGTAGAATATTAAATATGGTTTCATATAAATTTACAAATGTTTATCCTTAGGAATTGTGGAAAGGAAGAAAAACAAACATTGTATACTTCAAACTGTGGAACGAACACGAACCCTAATAGGATCAAGTTGTGTTCAAGAGGCATCATTATGCCTTTATTGGATATGCTAGTAATAGCAATTCATAAAAATTGTTGAATTTGGAGACTAATATGATAATTGAATCAAATGATGTGGAGGTCTTTGAGAATTCACTATCTTTGAATAATGAATTTAAGGGAAATTCATTGAGATTTCTAGTTTTAGTGAAATCCAAGATGAAACATATTTTAAAAATATTAATGAATCTAGTGAATCTTGAAGAAGTAAAAGAACTTGAATTGAGATGTCTTTAGGATCGGATGAAATTGACTCTCAACTTTTTTCATTTTACTTAGTAGATGAAAATGACAAGAATGTTGTAAGAACAATTCATTTTGTTATACAAGTGAAAGCTGATCCTAAAACTTGTAAAGATGCTATGGCTTCTCGGGATAGCATCTTTCATAGCTTCTCGGGATAGCATCTTTTGGAAAGATGCAATTAAAGATGAAATTGATTCAATTATGTCAAACTATTACATGGGAACTTGTTGATTTACCATCCAGATCCAAACATATTGGATGTAAACGGGTGTTTAGGAGAAAATATAATGTTGATGATTCTTTTAATACTTTTAAAACTAGATTAGTAGTTGAAGGTTGTCGTCAAAAGGAAGGAATATATTATTTTGATACTTATGCACCGATATTTAGAATAACATCAATTAAGATATTATTTGCATTATCTTCTTTACATGACTTGCATATTCATTAAATGGATGTGAAGACGACATTCTTAAATGGGGATATCGATGAGGTTTATATGGAACAACGTAAAGTGTGTAAGTTAGTGAAACCATTATATCGTTTAAAGCAGACACCTAAGAAATGGTATGAAAAAAATTAACTTAGCTATTGTTTCATTTGGTTTCAAACATAATAGTCTAGATAAATGCGTATATTCCAAATTATGTCATAATTTGTTATATTTATTTGCGTATAAGTTGACGACATGTTGATTTTGAGTAATCACATAAATAGAATATAAAAAACAAAAAGGTTTCTATTTTCCACATTCAAGATAAAGGATCTAAAACCAAGTGAATATCATTTTGGGTATCAAATTTACTAAACCTAGTGGAGGATTACAATTTGAGTGAATTACATTATATCGAGAGTCTAATAAATAAGTTTAAACATTTGAATATAAAAGAGTATAATACCCCTCTCTTTCCAAGTTCTAAACTTATAAAGAAAGATGAAAGAGCTCTTGTTAAATTGGAATGTGCAAGTGTTATAGTGAGTCTTATGTATGCGGTTCAATGCACAAGATCAGACATAGCATTTGCAGATAGTAAACTTAATATGTTTACTAGTAATCCTAGTATGTTTACTAGTAATCCGAATAAGGAACATTGGAAGGCCATTAGAAGAGTTCTTGGCTATTTAAAGAAAATCAAGAACTTAAGTCTACAATATACTAAATTCCCGCTATATTAGAAGGCTTTACCGATTTACTCTTGGAGGAGACGCTTTTCTTGAAATCAAAGAAACAAACATGTATAATACACTCAACTATGGAATATGAATTCGTAGCGCTATCAAAAATCGGGAAAGAATATGACTGGCTTAAGGATACATCTTCGATATCTATCAAATGTGATAGTCAAGCCATTTTAATAAAGGCATACAACGAGGTATACAATGAAAAATCTAGACATATGAGTCTAAAACATGACCACATAAAGAAATTAATCAAGAATTGAATGATTTCTCTAAATTATGCTAAGTCGATAGAGAACTTAGCAGATCCTTTAACTAAACTTCTAAATAGAGATTTAGTAATATCTACTTCCAGTAGAATGTGATTGAAACTCTTAAACTAAAAGATTCACCAATGATGGCAAATCCTACCGTCATTACTTAACAAGTAATCTAGGGTTCAAAAGGTAACAACAAATCATTCGATATGTAGATAGTTTCAGTATTATAAAACCCGCGATAACCCTATCATATTTATATAATGCTGGTTGAGCTTTAAGCTCTTAATGAAATTCAGTATTAAGTACAAGTATCTATAAAAGTAACAAAAATATTGAAAGAACTCCACTTAGATGAATTTCGAGGTGCTGCCGTCTAATGGAGAGTTAGAGTCTCTCTTAAAAATTTATTGAAAATGATGAGCATAAGACCATATTAAAGCTAACCGAGTTTGAGGAACTTGTGATCACATGACACTTGTATGTGTATTTTCACCGGTATTATCACAAAGAATAACTGGTTCAAAGCTATCATGTTACTTGGAATTTCGATAATACTTTGTGAGAATCATACTATGGTTAGATTCAAATCGAAAAATACACAATCTTTATACATAAGTCTTTCTATTTGAAATATGTGATTTACATAATCTTGAACAAGTGGAGGATTGTCACATTTATTGTTCAAAATTAAATTTGGGTCTAATGAAATTAATAAAATGTGATAAACTAGACCCAAATGAGATGAATTGGTTTGGAATCAAAATTGGGCAATTTGATTTTTACCCATGCGTACATAGGCTATTTAACCATGTTTACACATGGCTTGAGCCTTCAGAAACAGAAGCAAAATTGTTTTTACTATGCGTAAGCATAAACAAAAAAACTAGCCGTTATACAGATTTTTCTGGTTTGATTATTGGTGGTTTTTCATGAAAATACTCAACTTTTCATGTTAGTATCATGTATGACACTATTTCGTGGATGGTGAATTGAAATCTATAAACATAACAAATCAACAATCAAAATCATATTATAGTGCTTTTAAATCCAATTCATTTACATATTTAAACTTTACAAGTGTTTTTCAAGTTTTGGAAGATAAATACAAGTACTTAGGTATTTTCTTCTTTAAGGCCTGATCAATCATACAAACTATTTGTCAAGAGTCCCTTTAAGCACAATTAAATCTTAGAGAAGACAAATACCGTTTAAGGATAATGATCCCGCATTTGAACCTTTGTACTATATTTAGCATTCTTGATTCTTTCTTTTTGTTGCCTTATCCATCTTTCGAGGATAATATTCCAACAAGTGTTTGAATGAAACTTGGCTACTATTTCAATGCATAGGATGGAGCGTTATGTAAAAGAATGAAATTTCTTTAACTCGATTTTTGGCTCAGTTGAGGCTAACGAAATTTCTAATTTGATTAACTTGATTTTTGGTTCAATTGAGGCTAACAAAATTTCAAATTGATTAATTTGATTTTTTGCTCAATTGGGTCAAGTCGATGAGATTCTTGCACGTAAATATGTTATTATTTCTTCTAACGTTGATTTTGTGTTTTTGTTTAAAAATGAGTTAAATAGGGATCAAAGTCGACAATTGAAGTTTGGAGTAGCAACAGGGCGATTGAGCACCCAAACGAGGGCGCCTAGGCGCCAATCGGGAGTCGATTGTTAATTTATGGAGAGATAAATGAATGAGATAGAGTTTTTTTTTATTATTATTTTTAGATGAAAATGATACAGTATTGAATTTTTGGAGAATAAAAGGGTATGTAGCATGCTACATGTAATACCAAGGGTGTGGACAAGTTGTTTATTGTTAACACACTGTAACATATTATATGGTATGTAAAGTGTAAATCTTAAAAGTACGATATTTAAATTGCAAATACACGCGAACAGATAATGTTTTTTGTAAATTTCCCTACTTAATAATCAATTTTTCGCAAACATTACAAAACTAAAAATAATCATTGGTCAAACCACCCCGCAACAATGGTGGTTCACGTCACGGGCCTGTAAGTTCCATTGCTTTGAAAGACTTACGGATTTAGGTTGGACTATGTACTAGGTAATGTGCTTGGATGAAGTGATTAAGTTGATTTTATTAATAACAACAAAATTACAAAAAATAAAGATATTTGATAAACTATTATGATTTATTGTTCAATATTTGATATTAAATATTATATTGGCAAGAAGCAAATTGATTTAACAACTAGATTGATTTTAGACATTTCAAGTCTAAATTTTCATTGCCATATGTATATTCACACTTTTATGTACGTAAAGATTGACACATAGACAAGTCGAGAACTACACAGGAGCTCATCCGCTAAAGGAAAACTATATTATTTCTTCTTTAATATTGTCAAATACTATCCAAATACACCAACCGAAACTTCCAGCAAAGAACGCAATTGGGGAGGACGAAAATGAGCTTTAATTCATTATTGTGGAGTTTTACACGGCGCATATACTTCGCTGAGTATAGTTTACAACACTAACAAGAGTCCTAGCAAGGGATGCCGTAACACTTCGTACGATAGGATTACAAAAAATACAGAAATATTAAAAACAAAATCCTTATGATCAGTACGTAGCCCATAGCAGCACACGAATAAAACTTACAAGCAGCAAAGAAAACACGAACAGAAACATATGATTGTATCCGTCCACGTTTAGAGCGTTGGATGGGTGAGGCTGATTATCACGTTCCACGAGCTCCGTAACTAGCTGCTGTGAGTGGTGATCAAGTGTTTCCATCTGAGTTGAATTCATCATTCTGATCTCGGATGCGTCACGCTTGGATCCATCCAATATTATATCATCAGCGGTAGTCTTTCTGCGTTAATTTCACGACTAGAATGAGCAAAATGAGCACTATGTTTTATTGGTATATTTGGTATGCAGTGCTCGACAACACTACAGATGATAATTGACATATTCTTATATCTTTTAGCATTTTCAATATTGTACAATGTTGTCGTAGCAAACATGCTAGTGAAAAGTGATACCTCTGTGGAGACCTCTCTGGTGAGGTCAACATTTTCCTCTGAACTAAAACGTCTGTATTGCCATCCGGGTGCGAAGTTCTTTCCTCCCTACAATTGGCATTAGAAGTAAATTGTCAAGAATTTACAGGTAACAAGAACAAAATATATCAGCTAAGTACTCACTGATAAGCAGTAGAAATGATTCAAAAGGATAAAAGCATGATCTATAACTAAAACGGAAAATGGAACGAATCAAAATTACAAATTGGCTATCTTTTTGATGGAATCACTTTCTCAGGATTCATAGAATTCTCAATCTTGACATCACCTTCTGGACTCCCTTCCATACTGTCAATCACATCTTTACAAACGATTACGCAGCAAAGAAATATTGCAAAAGCTTACCCTTCTATAACCAAAAAAGAGAGAGAGAGAGAGAGAATGAATCACGAAATGGCAATTAAGAAGTGGACAACCGACACCAATAAAATGAAGACGTTAAGATGTAGATTGTATTATTGTAGAGCAGCAACAAAGATAGATGGTAGATTTTCTTCTCTTCTCTATTTGACTATTGTTTTTGGGTTAAATGATGATAGAGGGAAATGGCGAAAAGTGATACGGGATTAGCTTTTCACTTTAATCATTTGGATTTTGGGCTAATTATAGTTTGTTGCATTAATAATTGATTAATGAAGCTAATTAAGCATTTGGGATGGGGTTAGTAAAATAGATAGTTTAATTTTTTATTTTTTTCGAAAATTAGATAGTTTAAAAATTAGAAAAAATAAATAATCCTTTTCTTAAATAATATGTTAAATTTTAATAAAACATAATATATATATATATATATATATATATAGATATATAACTTTTTTCATAAATATTGTGCCTTTTAACTTAACATATAAGTAAAAATTTAAGATTAATAAAATATTTTAAATTTATAATTATACATATATATACACCTAGGGTGGGTATGGTAAATTTATAATTATACATATATATACACCTAGGGTGGGTATGGTTGGGTCAGGTCGATTTTTGCCTCAACCTAAATTCAACCAAACACGATCTGATCAAAATATAACCCAACTCAACCCGTGTAAAGGTTGAAACCCAATCTAACCCAATCCAATCAAGTATCGATCAGGTTGGGTTGTGTTGATCGGTTTGTGATAATTTGTCAACAAAGATTAAAGTCATCCAATTTTCTATTATACTAAATTCGAATAGACAAGATTAAATAATAAATAAATAAATAAAATTTTCATCTTATTCAATCCTACTAGTTGAGCTTACAAAAAATAAAGTGAATATATATATATATTTTTTTAAGTAGGCGGGTCGGGTTGGGCAGATTTATTCGATTTTCATAGGTTAACCCATAACCCGATTCAACACAACCCGCCTACACAACCAAAAAAAATCGAACCCACTTAAAAATAACAAAAAAACCGACCCAAACTGGTCGGATTGGTTCGGTTTTGACGGGTTCGGTAAGGTTTTGTCCACCCCTATATACACCTATAAAAAAAAAAAAAATTGGTGCCCCTACAGTGCTTCCTTGAGCCGTTGCTCAACTCGCGTATCCTGTCGGCCGCATCTGATTACAGGTAAATATATATAGTTGGTTATATCCACAATTTTGGATACTCCACAAACACCAAAAATCACATAAAAAAAAAATGAAAATGTTGACCCGTGGAAGATTGTATCAAGTATGTACCGTGCTCTCGTCGTGTCAGGGACAGCATTGACATCACCTTGTCGACTCTCTTCCGTCCTGCTATTCACATTTTTACAAATGATTACACATAGAAATGATATCAAATTATCAACACTCGTGTATATGAAACTTTTACTTTTTCTTGGAGGAAATGCCTAAAGCCAAATAGATATTTCAGTACCTAATTTGATGCATATTTAATGGAAATTCCACAAGTGAACGTGCAATTATAGCAGATTGTCTTCTATTCCACAATACATTTCTCCTCAAGACAAATCCAATACCCCGACTGTAAATCCAAATATAAAAATAATAAAAAGTATGATCAAAACAAATAATAAGTCAAATTATTTAATTGACAGAAAAAAAAAAAACTCTTCTAAAAACGCAAAATCTATGGATTACCCGAGGCGAAGCACGATGTCGATAGGCTTTTCTTCAATTGCTTCAGCTATCAATTCGAACTTTCCATGGATTCTTCCGATTTTGAAGGTGATTATAACAGAGCGGAGAAATTGTCGTGCATCCAGTGTCATCCCCGTGATTATTTTATCAATCAAAACCTTAACCAGCCATCTATCAGATTCGAGACGGCGGCAGATTTTGACAACTTCGGACAAATTAACCAGTCTCCGTCCACCGGGCTTCAGGCTGGGGATCGGGCAAGTGCCGTTTTCAACTGAAAAATCAATCGGATGAACCGTGTCATTATGAAGTCGAGTAACAAGAGGAAGAGCCGATTCCATTGAATGTCAGGGAACTTTATCGAATATGATGCGTGCAAAATCTCTAGACCACTTGTACAGCATCATTTTCACGACAAAATTGAGGTTTCTGAATCAAACATTCTTAGTGAAATTCGAGCTAGAAAATGAAGGCCATCACTCCTGTTGCCACTTAAACCAAGACTTGAACGAGAAAAGAAAACGAAGCAAGGAAAGGAGAAGGTGAAAAATGAATCGAAGAGACAGACTGATTCTGGCAAAGAAAGTAAATGAATACACGCAGCATGGATCTCCAACTATTTGTAAGTGTAAAAATTTGACACTCAAAGAGACAGACGGAAACTGGCACAGAACACGGGGAAGCAATCCATATAATAACAAGAATAACGGGTTACCAAAGAGTTCTCATGGAAGGCAATGTGCAATAAGTGTTGACTCGCTCGGCACTTTAGCAGATTAGTGTGGAACTTTTGGACTCTGACCAATTTGGAGCACATCATGTGGTTTACCTGATCTGCATCTTGAGGAACTGATGCGTAAACTCCAGAATTAGTCGTCGAAATTATATACCTGAGTATAAAAAAAAAAAGAAAAAAAAAAAAAACGGGTCACCACGTGAGGAAGTGGACACCCTATATATCAAAAGTTAAGTACATGTACCGTATCCCTAATAACAAAAGTACATGACACTACTTTTGTTGCATACAAAAGAGTATTTTCACCATGGGTCTTCAACTATCAGCAAGTATAGCAATTTGATTCTCAAATCTTTAAAAAAGATGAACTAATTCTTAACATTTTTATAATTTGTTTGGTAGGGATTAAAATTCTAAATATAAATCAAAGTTATGAATTAATTTTAACTACATATTTTATAAGACCTACAATTTTTCAACTATATATTTCACAAACTTTTATTAAAATCTACTAAAAATCTAATTTTAATTCTCACCAAACATGATCTTAGTTTTGTCACTCTACGGTCTCTCTCGGTGGACAATTTCATTTAGAAGGCTGTTAAGTCCATGTTTGGCGACCATTATATGGGGAAAGTAGAGTTTTGAATAGTGACTTTTCAAGAGTGTACGATTAAAAAGTAAGAAAAAATTTTGAATTTTCGTGCATATTATTTTATTGTATGAATATGTGATTAAAAATGTATACGTAAAAAAAAAGAGTTCGAAAAATGGTTGTCAAAGAGGGGCTAAAATGGCATGGGTAAGGTCTGGGCAAAACTCCCACAATTATAGCATAAAACAAAAGATAAAGTAAAAATACGTCATCTCTATTAAGCTTCTGTTTGATCTCCATTTTTTAAAGACTCATTTTTTCGTCAAACCTATTTTCAACTACATAATCTCTCAATAAAATAATTTTATACATAAACTCTAAACTCTTCTTTATTTTTGAATCACATAAACAAACCATAATTACCTCAGCCCCATCCCATAAGAACTAACCCATCCCAAACATGTCCCCCTTCCCATGATTTTGTTTAGCATAATGATATTCATATAGACTGATGATGGTCGATAGTTTAGGAAGTGATTGAGCTCTAACGTGTATGGTAATGGTTCATTTAAGATGTTCAATCGTGTAAATGACACCTAAATAATTGATCATTAGGTCTAAATGAATATAGTTACTCTTTATTTACATTCATCTCCCATCCCCATGGTTTTTTGTACATAAGACACGAGTATTTATATGTGTGTTATTGTTTGCACCATGCATGGAAAATGATTTCTTTTTCTTATTTTTTTTATTTGAATTAAATTGATTGTAGAACCTTAATTTAGTTAAATTTTGAATTTAAAACATCATTTTAGAGTCATATGGACGACTACTGGAGCCACAGAATTGAAAAGTTGAGAATTGAAGTTTTATAACTTAACTAAGACCAAATTGCCATAAGACTAAAGGCTAAGGACTACAACTATAATTTTTCCAAAGGCAAAAAAATCCAAAACCGAATCTACGAAATAATCCCTGCTTGTTTCAGATTAAAATCAGATTTTAATCTAAGTTAGAATCAAACAATCAATATTAACCACATCTTTCATGAGTCTCACAGCTTTTCAACCACACATTTCAAAAACTTCTATCACAATCTACTAAAAATCTAATTTTAATCCCCACCAAACACCCACGATACCTCAAATTCCCAAGCTAAGGGTTGACTAAGGCTAATGCAGTGAGGTGTTCAAATCAATGAACGGGGGAGCCTATTGTGATCCTTTTTTTCAACCTTGGTGACTTGGTGCCAGCACATTTTTTTGACAAATAATGCTTTGTTTATTAGCAGTTTTCATGATGAAATATTGAATTTTTTTATTTTTTATTTTTTGTAAAAATAACTCATATTTTAGTGTCCAATGTTGCATTCATCCAATACTCGCCTTGTGACACGGAACGTCCATAAAAAAAGATTTTGTCAAAATGTGAGATAAGCAAAACTTGGAGTCAATTTTACGCCACCTTAATTTGATTTATATTAAATGATTAAATATGTCGTTAGTGAGTCAGCTTTATAAATTTGTTGATAAGATTGCTTCTGGAAGGTGTAGCATAGGGCTGACTTTATACAAGGCGGTCCATTGTTTTCTCTATTCAGAGAAAAAGAAAAAAAAAAAAATTCCTTAATCAAGTATAAAATATTACTCTCGACGTACGATAATAAAATTTTATACATTAAATTCTCTGTCAGAGCTCGTTAATTAAAATGAAAGCAGCTCATCTCCTTTCCGATTCAGAATTCCATCCATTTCTTGTGATCGATGACACCAAGTAGAATTAGGTAATAGGAACCGAACCTCATCTAATAATATATGAATTTTTAGTAATATGAGTTTGTCTTCCACCTGTCAACAGCGAACTCAAAGATGGCCTTTATGTATGAGCTTTCTTGCATTTTTTTCGTTTACCAAGGACCACAATTCTATTTGTAAGAACTAAGGTTCTATTTGATTGTAGCGAATTCCATGAAAAATGTTACATTCGAGAAAAACGAATTTCACTTTGACTGTTTCATTACAACGTGGACATGGAAATCGAATTTCAAGGTACAACCACTTTAAACTTATTTTCCTTTATTTTCATGGAAACGAATTCCTATAAGTTTGGTGAGTTTTTATTTTCCAACTATCATGTAATTGAGATTCCTTCCAACCTTTGCCTGTTAAACGGACTTTAAGGAAACAATTAGAAAAATTCAGTCACCCTTAATGGATAGCCCAACCCACTTCTTGTGTCTTGCATGTTGTGCTATCTCGAAAAGATTGAACACTGAGAGTTATAAAACCCGCACAAGTCCATGTCACCTAAAAACAACAACATAGCGCATTGTCACGGGCTCAATTTCGTTGCACTCGAGCAACTAGGCACCGTGCGG
>CAIGRP010065596.1:0-13487 GCA_903798385.1 Fraxinus cuspidata | reverse complement strand
TCTAAGTTCGGTGTGCTTGTGCCCCTTGGAGGCATTTCGCTTCTTGTAAACTGTGATCTTCGCAAATAAAGCACCCCTCGTTGGGACTTTGTCTCGAGAGGTTGTTGTTCCTTACACAATCATCTGAATCTTCTTCTAATTGTTAGTGAGGCCCGATTCTCCACGCGAAACAGCATGTAAAGAAGCCAATTCATGTACAAGTCGAGTATCTCATATTTTGTCAAGGGGATCCATAAAAAAGGGTCATCACTTGTCCTTTGATGTTCATCATGACTCATTCTTTCACATACGAATTTGAGTTATCAATATATATATATACACACAGATATATATTACATCTATAATATTTGAGGTATGTATGTTAATTGTGTTATTGTAAGGTTATTCTGTGAAACAGAAACGAAAGTCAAATGGTCAAGAGGACACAATGCAAACCTTACATAATTAAGATACGTATTACTGTTATGTGGTGTTCTTTTTTATAACTCTCAATTCACTATTAAGTAACTTTTTGCTCTTTTAAATGAATTTGTCAACTTTGAGGAAGCCTAGAGTCGAAAAGATAGACAACATTGTGGCTAGAATAAAAGATTCAATATGAAAAGTATTACAGATAAGCAACCTCTAACTTCTTGACAATTGATTATGTTTTATTAAGAGGTTGGGACGCTTGTTAGACTATATGACTGAAAATGACATAAAAATAACAATCAAAGTTCTCATCCTTACAAGTTGAAACTAATATATTTGGTTCCTAACACGAGTAACTTTAATCTAAACAGAAAACTAGCTAAAATGTGTCGTGCATTGAGAAATTAACTTTTCATTTAGCTCCTATAACATTTACAACCTAATATAAAAAAAAAAAATCATACATGATTATATGGTATATGTTGATCTTTTTTGGTTTGTTTTCTTAACTAAATCATGTAATGTATATATATATCTTGATTTTTGTCATATTTTTTTATCCCTTCTCCACAACTCTCCGCAGCCTGAGCAGTTTTGGTATCAGAGCCATAAGCGTGTGTACTATTGTTGTCATAGTGACATAGGCAAAACTGATGTGTAGCCATGGATGTCTGCTGAATAGAGGTTTGATCAGCCCGTGTGAGCCGAGGTAGGCATTTAGGGTGGTCCCCTTTGTAGGCTTTGGTGAAGTGTCACTCTAGTCTATAGCATTGTGTCTACAATGGTAAGATTACTGTTTTTCTTTGCATCATTCAATTATGTTTTTTTATCTAATTGATTTAGTAAAGGTGGTAGTTCAAAAGAAGGAAATAATAATATGTCAAATTATTTTATTCTATTATTACTTCTTTAACTAGGAGATAGTTCATCTACATCTGCATCTGCATCAAATGATATTTCAAATATTTCAAATGATATTAATTCAAAAGAGCTTTAAATTGCTCAGATTGAGAAAAACTTCAAAATTGGATTATCCCAAAGGTAGACAAGAGTTATATCTATGATATAGGAAAATATTAATTCTTACTCAAAGTTATGCTATCAAAACTTCGGAGCAAACTAATCTTGTCAAAAGTCAAATTGTTTCTATCAATTTGCTTTCAAAAGAATCTATTCTAGCTCATAGAAAGAAATTTCAATATATTCATATTAGTCTTATTCAAATTGCTATAAACATTTGTTTAGACTCGGTATACATTCCCATTCTTATAACTTTAAGAGATAAACGACTTTTAAAGTTTGAACATTTATTGTTGTCCATGCTTGAGTCAAATCTCGAGAGTGATCCAGTTTTTTCAAATTCTTATCCAAATTTTTCAATAATCCTTCGAGATGGAGCTATTCTTAATGCTCTTAATCTTCAAATTCAAACTAAAAACTTCGATGTTGATGATCATTCAAAAGCCTTTTTTTTTAATATACAGAGTGTATTATAAGCTTTTGAACATTCAACTCAATATTTGTGCCCTCAGATCTTCTCCCAGAGATGAAAGTCTTTTGGTTAAAGTTAATCCGCTTCATTCTAATATCATGATTCCCAAAAGAATTCCCTGGAATCTTCAAGCAACAGGTCTAGAGTGGGATTTTGAGAAAGTACTAAATCCTATACCTATTCCTGTAAGAAGAAATCCAGAACAAATTATTCATTTTCTTAATGGAAATGCCAGAGTTATCTTTGATAAACCATCATCTTTTTCAAGTACTTTTCAAAGATCTTATTCATCTAGATCTGATGATAGATCTAAAGCAAATTCTTTTCAATCTGCTAGATTTTCAACATCCTCTATCAAGGGTGTAAATTTTAATCCAAAAATTCCAAAACCTTTTTATCAAAACGAAGCTTACAAAGAAGATGAAGAAGTAGAACCTCCTATTTCTCCAACTCTTTCAGATATGATTCCTCCTCAATCAGAGAGACTTGANTCAACATCCTCTATCAAGGGTGTAAATTTTAATCCAAAAATTCCAAAACCTTTTTATCAAAATGAAAAATCTGACAAAGAAGAGCAAGTAAAACCTCCTATTTCTCCCACTTTATCAGATATGGTTCCTCCTCAATTTGAGAGACTTGATAAACAATGTAACGTTATTTCTTCCAAAATTGATAGAAGAGATGAGTTCAAAACTGATCAAACTCCAGAAGTCAAAAAATTTAGACATCTTCTCAAAAATCTTTTTTAAAAGAACAAATTGAATCTTACTTGGAAGAATTTGAAGAATTTCCAGAAGATATGAATGTTTTTGAGTGGACTTCTTACAAAGTTTTCAACAAAAAGCCCGAAAGAGTTAAGATAATTCAAAACACTACTTCTTCAAAGATAACCTGGAAAACTCCGTCCAGTGAAACTATTCAATTTTCTCATCCTCATGGAACTACAGAAATTCTTGCACGTCCTTTCAAAAAGACGGATCGTCCTAATGATTCTTTTGTTAATACAAAAGATATCAAAAACATTCAATCTCAAAACAATTACTCAAATATTGTTCTTCAATATATATGCTCTCAGCTTAACAGAATTGAAATCAATTCTGAATCTGAGCCCTCTAAGTCTTCAAATTTAGACAATGGCAAAAAGAAGAAAATAGAAAAATATGTATTTTCTTTATGTCATTTTCATGAAGTTACTCCCAAAAAATTTCATTCAAAAGAAAGTTTTCTTAAAGAACTTGCTACTCAATTAACAAAATTATCATCTTCCTCTACTAACAACATCAATACTATTGATGAAATTGAACCTCAATTTATTAAAGAGTCTGATTTTCAAATAAATAAAATTCGTGGAAAAAATTTTCAGTATTCAAAAAATTCCTGCTTATTATTCTTTACATACTACTCCAAATTTACTCTTTGAGGAAAAAGGCAAAACTCAAGTCAAATATGACGGAGATTCTATCATATAATGGAATATTGTTAGATATCATAATATCAAATTATTTAGCTTCTTGAAGAAATGGGTATTTGTGTTAATGCCTATGTTTCTAACGGAGCTAACAATCATGAGGCTACAAACAATATTGTCCTTGGTTTTTCTGGACAACTAAAAAATTGGTGGTTCAATTATCTTACTATTTAATATAGTAATCAAATTGCAAATTCTACCAAGACTGATGGTACAAATGATAGTTTTGCAAGTCTTATTTATAGTATTATCAAACATTTCATTAGAATTCCTACTTTGGTTCAATTATCTTACTATTTAATATAGAAATCAAATTGCAAATTCTACCAAGACTGATGGTACAAATGATAGTTTTGCAAGTCTTATTTATAGTATTATCAAACATTTCATTAGAATTCCTACTGATATTCAAGAAAACTATTCTCAAATTCTTATGAATCTCAATTATCCTACTTTGCAAGACATTCGGTGGTACAAAGACATGTTTCTTATACTCCGAAGAGATCGTGAACAATCTTATTGGAAAGAAAAATTTATTTCTAGACTTCCAAAGCTTTTCATTGAAAAAAATTAGAAATGATATCAAAAGAAATCATGATAACTCAATTCTTTACGATGATCTTACATATGGAGAACTAATCAGTTTCGTTAATCTAGAAGGATTAGACCTCTGACTGATCTCAAACTCAAAGCCAAATTGAAATTAGAAAGATCTGATGGTTGTATAGAACATGGATCATTGTGTGAACAATATGGATACAGAACATGGATCATTGTGTGAACAATATGGATTTGAAAAGATCATTCCTCCTTCAAGATCAAAGAAGAAAAATATTTCTTCTCATTTCAAGAAAAGGTCTTCTTAAAAATATTTTGATAAGAAAAAGAATTTTGAAAAAGATCCTTCTAACAACTTTCAAAAAGAAAGTTTTCAAAGAAAAGAACTTCAAGTGTTACATGTTGGAAATGCAACGAATCTGGTCATTATTCAAACAAATGTCATTTGAAGGGACAGAATAGAAATCTTTAGTGCGATGAAGACATTGAGCTTGAACTTCTTAAACTCATCAATTTCGATTCTAATTCTTCAAACTCCAAAATTGAACAAGTTTTTCAAGATCAATAAGATTCTTATTTTGAAGATAGTTCAAATTCATCTTCATCATCTTGTTTAAATTATAGAAGTTTGTTGTTGTAAAACCATAAATGTTCTTACAAAAGAAAAAGAACTTATTAAAGAAATTATTGATCAAATTCCTGATTGAAAATTAAAAAATAAGTTCAATTCTGTTCTTCTTTCATCTTCAACTCTTGAATCTTTCAATATTCATGATATTATGCAAAGATTTCAAAATGAAAAATCCTAAGCTTCCAGTTCTGATTTAAGATCAGAAATCAATACTATGAAAACTCAGATTTCCAATCTTGAGAAACAAATGAAAAACGTCATGATGGAAGTTGTTCATCTAAAAGTCAAGGATGCTGAGAATGAATTATCCTCATCATCTGAAGATGATACTTCTCATGCTTATCACTCAAATTCTGATTCAAATCTCATCATTCTGATTTCAGTTCCAAAAGTCATCATTCCAAACATTCCAAATCTTCTCATCAAATTGAAGAAGAAAATGTTAATGTTATTAACCATGTTCAATTTCAAAAATGGTATTGCAACATGACTATTGTTGGCAATAAAGAATTCAAACCTCATACTAGAATCTTAATTGATTATGGAGTAAATCAAAATTGTATTAGGGAAGGTCTTATCCTTACGAAATATTTTGAAAAAACTACTGAGCGATTCTATGGAGCTATTCAATATAAACTTTCAAATGCTCATGTTTTCATCTCAAATATTTGTTTCAAAAGTATTTTTTATTTAGTAAAAGATATAGATCAAGAAGTAATTCTTGGTAGTCCTTTTATTATTCAAATTTATCTTTTTAAAGTCGATTCAAAAGGATTAACCACTACAATTTTGGACAATAAATTATTTTCAAATTCACAAATCCTCCTTCTTTCAAAGATGTCAATATACTAAAAGAAGTATCTATTTCAAAAATTGTTAACAATATTAAATTCAAGAAAAATCATATCCGATTTCTTAATGAAGAAATCAAATTTCAAAGGATTGAAGAAAGGTTATAAGAACCTTTGATTATTCAAAAAAATTATGATTTTCAAAAGCGTATTGAGAATAAAATATGTTCAACCATTCCAAATGCATTTTGGGATAGGAAGAAATATGTTATTTCTCTTCCTTACACTCCAAATTTTCATGAATCAAATATTCCTACAAAATCACGTCCTATTCAAATGAACAATGATCTCCTTGATCATTGTACCAAGCAAATTCAAGATCTTCTTGATAAAAAGGTCATTAGACCAAGCAAAACTCCTTGGAGCTGTTTTGCTTTTTATGTCAATAATTCAATTGAGATTGAACGGGGTTTCCTCGTTTCGTTATCAATTACAAACCTCTCAATTCTGATCTTCAATGGATTAGATATCCATTACTTCAAAAGAAAGATTTATTAAATAAATTATTCAAAGATGTCATCTTCTTAAAGTTTGAGATGAAGTCAGAATTTAGGGAAATTCAAATCAAAGAAGAAGGCAGATACAAAACTGCTTTCAATATTCCTTTCAATCCATATGAATGGAATGTTATGTCATTTGGACTAAAAAATGCTCCTTCTAAATTTCCAAAAATTATGAATGATATTTTAATCCATTCCTAAATTTCATTATTATTTACATTTGATGATATTTTAATCTTTTCAGAAAGTTTAGAACAACATTTCAAGCATCTTCACACATTCATACATGTAATCAAACAAAATGGATTAGCTTTATGTCAAACTAAGATAAGGTTCATAGGTATACCATTCATTTAGGACCACTTACATCAATTCAAAGAAGTCTAGATTTTGCAGATAAATTTCCTAACAAAATCTTAGACAAAAATAGCCTTCAAAGATTTCTTAGTTGTGTCAATTATGTAGGAGACTTTGTTAAAGACATTAGAATCTTATGTGCCCCTCTTTTCAAAGACTATAAAAGAAACCTAGCCTATGGAATTATGAGTGTACCTTAACAATTCAAAAAATAAAAATAGCCATCCTCAAACAGGTCCCTTTTAATTCAAGCTAAGAACAACTAGTGAGATTCCACTCAAGAGTTTGGATTGCTCCTTACAAAAACTATTCCAAAATAAAAAAGGAGAATCTTGCAATCTTCTTGTGATTTCAAAATTGCAAGATGAATTGATCAATAAAAATCTTATTTTAAAAACAGATTGTAAAGCTTTAAAAGACGTTTTGCAAAAAAAAAGGTTAAAAACCTTGTTTCAAAACAAAATTTTGCAAGATGGCAAGCAATTCTATCTTGCTTTGATTTTCAAATTCTATATACACAGGGTTCATCAAACCTTTTTACACATTTCCTCACAAAAGAATTCTTACACAATAACGTGAGTGAGAGATGAGTTCTTCTGAAAAGAAGAAAAATAAGAAAAGGATTCAAGTTTCTCTCAATACAATTGATGACTATATTCAAAATTCTCATAGAGGATCTAAAGAAGCATCATCTAGCTCTCAAAATACCACACTTGCCTAAAAAATTTTGCAAAAACCCACTCAAACAGTTTCAGAAAACAAACTCTCAAATTACCGAAGAGCTCTTCAAATAGGATACGGTAAACTTCCAGAAATTAATCCTTAAAAATCATTTGCATATTTTATAAAATCAATTCATTTGCCCATGTTGGAAATGGAAACATTTTGGGTTCAAAGATATTCTTCACTTGAAGAATGGGGATTGCACTCTTGGGAAGATAACGAATGAAATTTTCGAAAACAGATTCATTCGAATCAAAATTCAATTACTTGGACTAAAAAGAGGCGCGGTTCAATGTTTTCTTTTTTAGACCAGTGACTCAATCCTGGTTTATTCATTTTCATCAAAATTGACCATAAAATTTTTCAAATTAGTTTCAAAATTGGTTCAAGATTTTTTGACTTGACGAAACGATTTTGCCTAGTCTCACTCATCAATGATTCGAACACTTCAAAAAAGAGGAAAAAATGTTTTTAAAGCCTCAAGAATTTTTTTTTTTTTTGTTTCGATTTGCTCATAATATTAAAGTTTCGTGGATATTCTATTGGAATTTCCACCTAATTCAAAATCAAAATCCGCCAGAATACAAAGAATATAACGTCAAAAGGATTGTTCGACGTTTCAAAATAAAAGAGTGGTCAAAATTTCATGAAACAAATTGTTGTCCCAAAGCAGTTAATTCATGAATTCAAGAACAAAGAAATTTCGGTGTTCCAAAATTATCACAAAAATAATTTGACAAAAAAGCTAATTTTCTTGCCGAGAAATCAAAACTTTTAGCAATGTTCAATCAGTATTCTACTCTAGAAGAACTTCAACTAGCCTCAGAAAAAATTGATGCTCTCGCTGAGATACCAACAAAGAAATCAAGTTTAAAGTATTCTTCTTCAGAATCAGAAGACATGAACAAAGTAATGAAGACATATGCTTTGATTATAATATTCACGATTTAATTGAAGAAGAAATTCTCCCTCAAAATGACTACATGGACCCAATTTTCTCTTCGATCTCAGAAATCAAAAGAAATGCTGTTCAAAATGTGCCTGGCAGCTAATAAATTATTCTTGCCATCCTTGCCAACACTGAAGAAAAGGCAAGAAACTTCATTAAAGCCACGTTAGTGAAGTATCTTTCAAAAGCAGGAAAGGACACTTATTCAAAAAGACGGAGACATTTGTAGACAGGATTCAATTCAATCAATCTTTCAAGATTCTCAATTCAATTCAATAAGTTTTCAAGTCTGAGACTTCAGCTATAAAGAGAGCCTCATTCTGAAGTTATCGACAGAGCAAAAATGAGCTAAGAGTTAATTTTTAGCATCTCAAGAAAGTTTGAAATTATTCTTGTAATTTTATCTTTCTTTCAAAAATTCAATTTTGTATTAATTCAATTTTCAATAAAATATATCTTGATTTTTGTCATATTTTTTATCCCTTCTCCACAACTCTCCCCAGCCTGGCCGTTATATATTTGCCTAAGCAATTTATTTTAAAAAATATTAGTAGCACAAATCTAGCTTCCTTGTAAAGTTGGTTATGCTTGTTAGATGATTTACTCATAACATTATAAGTTTTGAAAAATGTACAAAACTAAGTTAATGAAGACGCAAGAAATACAAAATTCGTGCAACGCACGTGATAACGACTAGTGTTTAGTTATAATCCTAATAGCTCAACGAAATTTCTTGGTTTTGTCCACGTGTCTCCTGCTAGATACTGAGCATGTTTGATCCCCTTTGTCCTTGTACACTGTTTTCTTAAAAAATTGCCGTATATAATAAAAGATCTAGGAAATTTGATACTTTAGTTTGAGTAGGAAAATAATTTTGTTTCCCCTCCGTAATTATGTAGTTTTACAAGTACTGGATTCTTGGAGATTCTAGATTTTTCTTCCTGGACTTCTTGGTCTGATATGGGTTAATCATTTTTTTGCCCTTTATATGGAATAAATGATACGAGTCTTTTCAAATTCAAATTCAATAAAATAATAGTGTCCGTGTCATATTGACAGTGGCGATAATTATATGAGTTTATGCTTCATGGAATTCCATCCTATAATTTTTTATCTATAGAATTAATTCTTGAATTATAAGAAGGTTGATATAATATACAATGAGGATGAGTATAGTATTTTTTTTTTGAATATAAAAATTGTATTAGGGATGTATTTAGAGTGGGATAAATATATAAAATTTGTGTGAATCTTTAGTACTTAAATGGATGAATTTTATTAATGACAATATTGGAATGTGACGTGGATGAGAATAGTAATTTTAAAAATTTTAAAAATTTAGTAGGGATAAATATAGTGTAGGATAGATATATAACAATCGTGGATGTAAATAGCGAATTCCTTCAGAAATTCAAGATTAAAATTTGGATAACTATTAGCAAATGTGTGTAAAGTAAATTTTGTTAGTTAAAAATTGAGCCACATTTGATAATCATTATTTAAAAACTCTTTTTATATATATATATTCATTTACAATCGTATATTTACACAATAAAATATTTTACATGTAAATCTAAAACTTTTCACCATTTTTAACCAGACATTCTCCTAAAAATCATTATTCGCAATTCCATCAATTAAGCATGTAAAAAGAACATACGATCCGCACACGATCTAATTCCCCCAGGGCACAAAATATACCAACCATTCATTTATTACTATTATTGAAGATTTTTCAATAGAATTCAATAGAGATTTCAAATCCGGAACCTCAAGTATAAATCAAGCTCAATACGGAAGTTCTCCTCAAGAATTTTTTAGCAGGATAAAAAACTTTTTTCAAGAAATTTAGAAATTTCTTTTTAATTTTTATTCAAAATCTAGTAATATCAATATTTCAATATTTTTCAATAAAATTCTATATATTTTCATCAAAAGTGTAGCTTGATTTTCATTTTCAAGTTCTATTTCCTCTTACTACCGTGTCCTCTAAACCATTTCGATATCAAAGCCATAAGGGATTAAAGTGGGGTTTTAGTGATTGTACTATTTTAGGTACATTGTCAAGGGAGAAACTGGTTATCTTGGAGCCTGCTAGAGCGTTGGTCAGCCCATTAAGCCGAGAGAGAGCATAGGTGATCCCGTTGTAGGTTAGGTTGGATTCATTCTATTATGTAGCATTGTTTCAATTATGTCTTTAATTCCTAATTGGTTAAGAAGATCTCATAGTTCTAGAAAAGAATTGAAATTTTTTAAAACTCTTTTCAAGATGAGGAAGAAATTGATCAAGATCATGCATCATATGCATCTACATCAATAGATTCATTTAATTCTCATGACTTCAAATTGCTCAAATTGAACAAAAACTTTAAAACTGGACTATTTCAAATGTAGACAATAGTTCTATCTATGAAATAGTAAAGTTTGATTTTAATCAAAACCTTCAAGCAAACCATTGCTATAAAAAATCAAATTGTTTCAAAAATTTTATTTTCAGAAGAATCCATTCGAGCTCATAGAAAGAAATTCAAATATTTTGATGTTGGTCTTGTTCAAATTGCTGTCAAACCATCGTTTAGACTTGGTCTAGATATTCATGTTATCTTATCTTTTCGAGATAAGAGACTTTTAAGGTTTGAACATTCATTACTCGAGTCTAATCACGAAAGTATTCCAATATTTTCAAACTGTTATCTAAAGTTTTCAATTAGTATTCAAGATAGAGCTATTCTTAATACTCTAAATCTTCAAATTAAATTAAGAATTTTAATGTTGATGATCGTTCAAAAGCATTTGTTTTAATATACAGAATATATTACAAGCTTAAGAACACTCAACTCAATATTCGTGATATTCGATCTTCTCCTAAAGATGAAAGTATTTTGGAAGAAGTTAATAATATTCATTCAAATATTATGATTCCCAAGAGAATACCATGGAATCTTCAATCTAGATGACTAGAATGGGATTTTGAAAATGATTGAAACCCATTTCGACTCCTACTAGAAAAATTCCTGATCAAATTATTTCATTCCCAAACGGTCATGTCAAAATTATCTTTGTTAAGCCCTCTTCGTCAAACACTCTTCAAATGTCTTATTCTTCTAGATCAGAGAATAACTCTTTTCAACCTGCTAGATTTTCAACCTCTTGAGATAAGTTCAACAAAGAAAATTTTAATCCAAAAATTCCAGAAACAAAATACTTCAAAAAAAATGAAGAATCAGAATATCCTGATTTTCCAACTTTATCAGATATGCTTCCTTCAGAAAAGCTTGATCAGTAATGTAATGTCATTTCTTCTACTATTGATATAAGACATGAATTTAAAACTGATCAAATTGCTTCTATAAAAGAATTTAAATATACTCTTAAAAAACATGTTTACAAAAGCTGAAATAGAATTTTCATGGAAAGAATTTTATGATTCTTCTGAAATTTAGTTTTTATGAATGGTCTTATTTCAAAGTTTTTGAAAAAAAGATTTCAAAATAAAAATCTATTCTAAATACCCATGCTAATAAGAAAACATGGAAAACTGCTTCTCGTCAAACTTTTCAATCTGAACATCCTCTTATGCAAGAAATCATTGTTTCTCATGGAAACACTGAAATGATTGCATCTCCACTAAAAGAATTACATGATTTAACTGTTAGAATAGAAGTATCTAGTTCAACAGCTGAAGATATCAAAAATATTATTTCTCAAAATAATTATACTAATATTGTTCTTCAATCTGTGTATTCTCAATTATCTAGAATTGAGAATAATTCTGAGCCTGAGGTATCCTCTTCTAAAAGGATGGAGTGGAGAAAAGACCATAAATTCAGATATTGTCAAGAAATATCTCATTTTCAAACCTATTATTGATTCAAAAATACCTCCAAAATTAAGAGAAAATACTCTTTCTTCCGAATCAAGTATTTTACAAGAACTTGCCAATCAGATTTCAAAATTAGGAAACTCCAAGAATATCATTACTATTTATAATCTTAAAGATCTTGAATCTCAATTTATTAAAGAAGAACCTCTTCAAAGTAAAAAATTGAGAAGTCAGCATTCAAACTTTTAACATATTACAATCGTCCATCTTATCCTGATATGTTATATGAGGAAAAGAAGGGATCAAAAACATTATATCCCAGAGACGAAATTGTTAAATGGCGATGGTCTCACTGAATTTCAAATAATTAGATTCATCGAGAATATGACTCTATGTTATAATGCATACACTATTCAAGGAATCTCTCTTAAAAATGCACGTGTCAATATTACTACTTGTTTTACTTGACAAATTAAATTCTAGTGGAACGACTATCTTAATGATGAAGACAGAGCAAAAGTCGGTAGTGTTGTAGATGACAAATGTCATAATTATAGCTTCAATACTTTAGTATACACTAAACTAATGCATTTCATTAGTACTCCAACTCAAGATAGGTCATCAAAATTTTTATTAAATTTAAGATGTTCTAAACTTCATGATTCTCGCTAGTACAAGGATATGTTCCTTACCAAATTTATGATTGGAGAAGATTTCTATCAATCTGTCTAGAAAGAAAGATTTATTTTTGGACTTCCAAAACTCTTCGCTGAAAGAGTTAGGAGTTCTATCAAAAATAAATTTATGGAGAAATCATTCATTTTGTCAACGAGGAAGGTTAGCACTGTGTAATGATTTCAAACTTGAAGCCAAATTGAAATCAGAAAGATCTGAGTGTCGTAAAGAACTAGGATCTTTTATGAACAATATGGTTTTGAAGTCAAAAGTCAAAAAGAAAAACTTTACTTCATATTTAAAGAAAATATCTTCTTCAAAATATTTTCAAAAGAAAAAATATTTTTCAAAAATATCCTTAGAAAAATTTAAAAAGAAAATATAAATTTGTAGAACCTTCCAATATCACTTGCTAGAAGTGTAAACAAACTAGCTATTATTCAAATAAATGTCATATGAAGGGAAAGATTAACAATCTTCAAATTAATGAGGAAGTGAACTTGAACTTCTCAATTCTAGTTCAAAAGAATAAAATTGTGATTCTGAGCTCGAGATTGTTTATCAGCATCAGAAGATTCTAATGTTGAAATCAGTTTAAATTCCTCTTCTACTTCAAGCTAAAGTAAAGAAATTTGTGGTTGTAAAATCATAAATGTTCTACAAAAAAAAAAAAAAAAAGAACATTTTCAAAAATAATTGAGAAAATTGAAAATCCTCAATTAAAGAAAAAGTTCTCTTCTATTTTACCTTCAAAAACTACTGCTAAACCATTTAATATGAATAACATATTAAATAGATTCAAAGGAGAAAGTTCATCAAAATCTTTATGTTCTGAATTACGTTCATAAATTAATAAAATGAAATCTCAAATTTTTATATTAGAACGTCAAATGAAAGATGTTCGTATAGAAGTTGCACTCTTGAAAACCATGAATTTGGAACAAGAGATATCTTCTAACTCATCTTCTGAATCTTCTTCTGATGAAGAAAATTCTCTCTCCACTTCTCATAAAAATTTTTAATTTGAAGAAGAAAAGATTAATGTTATT
>CAIGRP010065591.1:0-18373 GCA_903798385.1 Fraxinus cuspidata | reverse complement strand
GTGCAAGGTGCACTTGAGGTTCAAAGAACGTAAATGTGGACAGGATGCAATCTCAATTGGAAAGTCCTTACACTATTAGCAAACGAAAAAAACAAGATCAACTTGTAGAAGTCCTTGGGCATCTATAGCAAGCGAATAAATGAGCTTGGAGCTTAGCTTGTACATGTCCATTGCAAAAAATTCAAGAGAAATAAATGATTCAATCNTTCAAAGAACGTAAATGTGGACAGGATGCAATCTCAATTGGAAAGTCCTTACACTATTAGCAAACGAAAAAAACAAGATCAACTTGTAGAAGTCCTTGGGCATCTATAGCAAGCGAATAAATGAGCTTGGAGCTTAGCTTGTACATGTCCATTGCAAAAAATTCAAGAGAAATAAATGATTCAATCAAATAAATATATTCATAAAACCTACATTGCTCAAATTGCACATATAAACTTAATTAATGTCACACTTTATTCGACTAAACGTACAAGTCAAGATATCCGTAAAATGACGTGGCACCCTTAAAAGATATTGCACTTTACAGCCATAGCTATGTATCGTATTAGGCACTCGAAGCACGAGACATTTTGGTGCTAGTTAGTTCCAATGCAACAACCGGTAGGGACATGTCACCTCCCTCTCTCTCTGCAAAAAGCCACCCACTCCAAAAATCCAAGGGCAATTTTTGCGACTCTCCATGCGTACATACATACACACACACTTCAATTCTTCTCATATTAGCAAAAGACTTCGCCCCTGCCTGAAATCGATTTTTTGGGGATTGATTGTGGGGCCCAGAGACATCACCAATCACTTGACACAAATGGACGAATGAGCTCCTATGTACCGTTGAATGGGGAAATGTGTTGCCTTCCATTTCAAGGGCAGAATGGTCAATTCAACCTCTATTTCAAGAGTGAAAAAGGAAAGAAAACAATAAATAATTTTTCTTTTCTTTTTCAAGCTCAAATTCAATCCATATATATCTTTTGATCGTCAACTCATAGTTGACCCGATTGCTTTTTATTATAATTCTGTATGCTATTTACAAGAAATATACGGGAGATGTGATTGAAGGGTGTCTCCTTTAGTCTGAATCTTTTAATTTGATTTTCCACTTTCAAAGCATCAAATCTTGATAAAAAAATAAAATAAAATTGCTTATAATCAAAATTACATATACCGATATACGTATTCAGTCTAACTTGATCTATCGGAGGAGACCAAAGGATATAAATTTCATAGTAAATTCACCCACAAATTATCAGTATTTGCATCAATGAATTGATTAAGTCCAATCTTCTATTCTGCAATTTGAATATATCATAGAATAAATAAAAGAATATCACGATTCAGATTCAGAATCGGCTGCTTGCTTTTTTCGCTCAAAGCCTAGGACAAAAATAAAGAAAATTGCACAAGAATTAAGAAATTTAACAAAATTTACATAAACAATCGTAATTGTCCTGATCACAACCGTCATATCCAAAGAAATTTATCATTTACTTATCTGTAAATTGTAAATGCAAGAGGAATTAGGGGAAAATTTACGAATCAAACCATGCAATGGAGAAATTGAATATCTAGGGGTCTTTATTTCTTCTGGAAGAGTTTGTTCTTGTTGCATTTGATTTTGATCCAATTCACACCACTGGAGGCTCCATCCTTAACTTTCTTCGCCGCATCCTTCGTTATCTCCACTCCGGCGTCGAATTTCGCGCTCAATCTTTTTGACAATTTCGGTGGCGGACCGCCGAGTCTTTTCGGCTGTTTCACAGTGTTGCCGCCGCTGCCTCCTCCTACCCACGGATTATTGCTCAACGCCATTAATTGGTTTCGAAAATTTCAAGCCTCAAGAAAAGATCGATTTCTTCCTTGAGAGAAATGAGAAGTCTGTGAAGAAATCACCAATAACGTTTCCTCTTGGAGTCTTTTATAGTAGAAAAAATGGTTGGCGCACATTACCATTTTTTGTTCGTCCCCACCTCAATATAACAACCTAAAATTTATTTTTTTTTTCTATTTTTTTTTTTGAGAATTATTTAAATGGACCTAAAGTCTCCTAGTCCAAATGGAGGGCAATTTAATCAAATGAAGAAACACTGTGACATATAACTATTAGAAATTTGGTATGTGACGATTGTTTACTTATTGTTCGATAGCAAGTTATAATTAAAAAATGAGTTCTTCGTGTGATGAAAATTATCGAAATCTTTATTAAACTATCACATGGTACTCAATAAAAGATGTATTACTTCCAATTTTTTACGAAAGAATCCAAATTGAGAAATATTAATTTCATGAAGTTGAAAATGTGAGAACCATGTCCTGAGTAATGAATATCCCGCATGGCATACAATGTTGACGACTAATTTTGCAATTTTAGTAAAAATTGAGTACTAATGTATTATTTAAGACCAATAGTGAACACACTATGTTTATTATAAGTATGTTTATACTTTTTTCTAAAGCCAATTAACGATGAGTATAGTCAATCCAATTGCAACTAACCCAAATGAGCAAACTGTCATATTGCGGGTGACCATATTTCCTCTAGGGATGACAACAAGGTGAAGCAATATCGGGTGGTCATCAACATCCCAACAATTTTAGGGATTTTCAGAAGGTGGTAAGTCGATGAAAGGGCCTAAATATCCCAATTTAATGCGGCATTAATTAATTATTTTTAACACTATTTTAAAATTCGATTTATATTAAAAATATTTTAAATAAATAAAATAAAAACGTTTATAGCGAGTTTAGAGAATTCGGGACGGGATCATGTTCCACGTCCAATGGGGCGAGGCAATGATGCACGGGTCAGGGTTTCTTTGTTGGTCACCGAATTCGGGTCCAAGTACCAAAAGGCATATTGAAGAAAAGAAGAATTGAAAATGAAAATAGCTTTCTCATTCAATTCAATTCAATTCAATCGAATTCACATTACAGTGGTAGCTTTTAAATAGAGCAACTAACTAATTACAACAACTAGCCAACTAACTAATTTGACAACTGTACATAACTACTTCCTAACTAACTTTGGCGCCAAATTGACTTGAGCTGAGCTGAACACTTGCTGAACCGTTGATGCTTTGCTGAATCCTCTGGTGTTCAGCTGAATCCTTTGGTGTCCATTTATTCTAACACGCCCCCTTCAAGATGGACCATGGAGATTGAGAATGGCTACCTTGGAAAGTAAAGGAAAGAAGGAAGAAGCTAGTAAAGCCTTGGTGAATATATCGGCCAACTGATGTTGAGATATAACTGGCAATAATTAGATGAAGCAATCAACTACCTTATCATGAACAAAATGGGAATCAATCTCAATGTGTTTCTTTCGTTCATGAAAAATTGGATTGCTAGCGATGTGAAGGGCTGCCTGATAATCACAGAAAATCAAGGCAGGAGACACTGGAGTGATTTGCAAATCAAGGAGTAACTGATGTATCCACATTAATTCACTAACAGTGGCTGCTAATTCTCGGTATTCTGCCTCTGCAGAGGACCTGGAATATGTCTGCTATTTCTTAGCCTTCCAAGAAATAAGGGAGTTACCAAGAAATAAACAAAGACCAGTGATAAATTTCTTTGAATTAGGACAAGAGCCCCAATCTGCATCAGCAAATGCACGAAGTTGCATAGAAGAAGAAGCTGAAAAGAACAATCCCTGACCTGGAGCTGACTTAAGAAACCGTAGAAGATGATGAGCTGCATCAATGTGCGGTTGACAATGTTTGGAGGCAAACTGCTAGGTTTGTGAACAAAAATTGTGGTATTAGGACGGGATATAGTTAGATAGAGAAAACGACCAACAAGTCTTCGTTAGGACAAAACATCAATACGGTCAACAAATCACCATCAAAAGAATTTAGTCGGACCTTAGGATCCATAGGCAAAACAGCTTGTAGTTACTAAGTTCTTCCCAAATTGTCTTCAATCAGTTTCTTACTTTCCCCACAGACACACTTACACAAGAACAAGTAGATTTGTAGTCACTAAGTTCTTCCCAAATTGTCTTCAATTTAGTAAAATAAGTACTGGCAGTAGTATCCTCGTGTATGATTCATTAGCTCCAGTTTTAGCTGAAAGATATGCGGACCATTTCTTTGCTGATATCGTTCCTTCAAATCTGCCCAAATCTTGTAGGCTGATTTAGTATATAGCACACTGATCGAAATGTTTTTGAACACATAATTGAGGATCAATGAAGTAACAATGTTATTGTTACAGATCCACGAATTGAGCAGCTCATGATTATCTTCAGAATGTGGAATAATTCCATCGATAAACCTTGCTTATTATTTACAGACGAAGCAATCACCATTGATATGCTCCAGGAAGTATAATTCTCCCCAGTCAATGGTTGTGAAACAAGGATCAATCCAGGATTATCTAACCAACAAGAGTGATGATCAAAATTAGTGATCGTGCGCAGCAATTAGTGCTCTGATACGATATTGAATAAAAGAAGAATTGAAAATGAGAATAGCTTTCTCATTCAATTCAATCGAATTCACATTACAGTGGTAACTTTTAAATAGAGCAACTAATTAATTACAACAACTAGCCAACTAAGTAACTTGACACCTATACATAACTACTTCCTCACTAACTTTGGAGTCAAATTGACTTGAGCTAAGCTGGACACTTGCTGAACCGTTGATGCTTTGCTGAATCCTTTGGTGTTCATTTATTCTAACAAGGCCTGTGGCTTTTTTTAAAAAAAAAAAATCAATTGTTTTGAAGCCATTTTTCTACTTACTCTGATGGTCATTATTGCGTAAAAATATTATTTTGAATAATGAATTTTTTTAAATGTGGGTAAAAAATTTGAATTTACGTGCAAAATATTGTATTGTGTAAATGTGTATTTGAAAATGAACATGAAAAAAAAATTATTTTATTTTACAATGAATCATACGGATCAAGCATGGATGATTTTTTGGGCACATTTACCTCGCAAAGGGCCCTATGCTATCAGTTTTCGATTATCTGCTTTGTGTGTATATATTTTCAATTATCTAGTTTTTGTAAATTTCAAAACTGTCTAGGAATTATTAATAATATTTGTAGTTTTTGTTGTTTGATATATTACTTTATTTATTCAATGTCCACATATTAATTAAAATAATATTTTAAAAAATAAGAAAACATTTTTACACATAAACCCCTGTTTGAGCTACATTATGTAAAAACTCATTTCTCCCAACTCATTTTCAACTGCAAATCTTTCAATAAAATAATTTTACACGTAAACTCAAAAAAAATTTCTACTTTTTTAACTACACATTCTCTAAATAATCATTATTACAAAACTCATTCTAAAAAAAGAAAAGGAGTTCAAACACACCCTAAATTTCGCCTAAACTTTAATATTTGAGGCTAGACCTTGTCGCCGATTATTGATTGGGGATCACAAATTTGGTTCCGCATAACTTGAAATCTTTCTTGATTCTTGGATCTCTATATAGTTTATTGAAAACATTAAGAATATTAGGGTGTAATTTGGGATGGTGTCATAGTTTATTGAATTCGATCTCGTGGATTTTATAGATTTGAATAGAATTTCATAAAATTCTTAATATTTTTTTTTACTGATTCGTTGATTTTTAATGAATTTCTTACTATTATAGTGAAGTGGTTTAACTTTAATCATAGATAAAAATTCTAACTTTGTTATTTGAAATAACTAATTTCACCATTATACAAAATCAAGCAAATAAATATCAAAACATTAAAAATTAGTTCTACATGAAAAATTAAACCAAATTACAATCTACAAAATCTAGAAAATAATATCAAAATAATATCACAAAAAATAAAATCATTTTCCATAATATTATCATGAATTACGTACAAAATGTAAACTAAATAATTTACAATTAGGGGAGTTTCAAAAGAAGATTGGACTAATTCATGTTAATTTATTAGTTGTCTAAAATTAAAATTTGATCCCAAAGCTCAATGGAAACGAGAACTCAGTTCATTATTTCATTTTCTTCTCTCGCTTTTAGTTTAGGAATGGGACTTAGAAGAGATATTTTATTATTATTTTTTATGATGTTATTTCTTACCTATTTAATTTATTTTCTTTTATTTTTATTAAAGATATAAAAAACCTGACTTTATATTTGCTGGCTCTAAAGGTGGATGCTTTGATTTTCATAAAATCTATAATAATCTGAATTGATGACAAGCAAATTTTAATAGAATTAATCAAAATGTTAGTTGGAAATATCTAAATTTGCATTAAAATCTTAGTTGAGACATCATTGTTAATGTTATGTTTCAATTGATTTCTAATTTTATAATATAACATTGATTTGAATACTAGTCCTGGTCTTCCAACCTCTCAACTTGGCTCCATTGCAGAAAATTCTTTACAATTACGCGTTCAAGCCTTTAAGGAGTATTATATTTTTATTTCTATTATATTATATTCTAAAATGACATATGGCGGGTTGAATACATATGGTTTAATGTGCTCTTTTTAGAGAGAAAAATTATAATAAGTTTATAATGAAAATTAACGGTGAATGCCACAAATTAATGTATAGATTATAAGTTGACAATAGTTGTAAACATATTATTGAAAATAATAAATGGCTGCAAATTATAATGAGATCACTTTTATAAACAAATATGTTCATTACAAAATATGACGTGACATTTTTAGATCAATATAGAGAAATTTTAACATAATAACTGTTAGAGTTAGGACGTGAATCGAATTCTATTTTTAAGATGATCAAGAATTCTAATTAATGTCGACATTAAGAGGAATTCTATTTGTTGTAATGCTTTTGGAATTATATTCGAAATCTATTTGACAAATTCTAGTTGAATTTCTATTTGGAAGACCAGTTGAGAGTTGGAATTGTATTGGACTTGAATAGATCAACATATGGACCGGAGATGGCTTTTTAATGCAATTATGCTCGCCTAGCGCTCACCAGTCGGACGCTCAAGCGTTAGGACAGCGCCCGCCGGCGTACAAGTGCTATATTCATCTAGCCATGGTCCATCTTCACATTTTACACGTTTTCAGAATTCTTTTTTCATCTATAACTTTATTTTTAGGGCTTGAAACATCCTCTACATATATTTGACTTTTCATTGTATTTTAAATGAAGTTAGACAAAGTCAAAATACAAAATCATTGTAATTCTTTCTCCATATTTTAGTGAAATCTCCATTCCTCTGTCAATTATTTTATTCTTGAGTTTGTGATCAATTATTTCATATTATATCATATTATTTTTTCTCATGTTATCACAACAAATTGATATCGAAATTATCTGATATTTTTCCGTTGTTCATAACAATAACTATGTTATATTTGTTGAAATTTGAATTTAAAAAAGAAGTAATTTGGTCAAGTTTTAGTGTCAGTATTGGAGAGAGATTTCTAACGGCTCGACCCTTTTTGGTGGGTCTTTACCTTGTATATAGGCCATCAAATTGGAGTTTATCGTACAAATCATGTTAAACTACAATGCCTGATTTAAACCTGTGTGTATCACACTTTTTAGAGAGATTTGATTGATTGAAGAGTTTAGTAACAACGAGATCTCATCATGATGCTTATGTCGTAGCCATATACCTTAGTTATCATTATTTTCAATTGATTGGTTGTTGCCGGTAGTATTGCCATCCATAGGAACACCTTGTTGGTTATGTTATAATTATGTTTTGGGAGAACTTGCTAAAGAGATTAGTCAAACAATGTACTTGATTAAATATCATTCTCCCAATGTTTCTTGGTCAAATGACTTTCAGTTATAAACATAATAAATAAACAATGTCAATTGTCATAAATATCCTCACCATTGGAAAAGACCCTAGCACCCTTATCAATCTAACTAAATTCCCCAATTCAATTTTAGGTCTCAAAAATCACAATCACCCATTTTCTTTTCTTCAACTACTATGCTACCCTAAAATCCTATTCTTTATCGTATTTTTTTCCGCTATTTTGGGTATTTTTTTAGCATTTGAACAAGAGTTTGATTGACATATCATTTACATTGAAAATTCTCATTTACTTTGAAGAAAGAAGAAATATACTTTTAGAAATATCATGTACATTGTACTTTTATTAGCGAATATAGTATCGAATAATATTTTAATTGGTGGTGTTTTCGTATTTATTGTGTTTTTTGTGTTATCTGCAACTATTATATGATAATGACACTATAACTATTATTTGCTACGTAAAACAGCACTACAATCGTTATCTACTGTAGTTTTTTTCTTCAACGAAATGACTTCCAATAATTGACTCCGTAATGTATACAACACAATTGACCATGTCACAAAGAACGATTGAAATGACATAGCTTTTATATTATCGAGACGGTGAAGCACAAGTCGTTCTACTCATATGTGTCGATTAAGTTAATGAGCATACCTCTCAACTTTTGTATGGTCATGTGCAAATTATAATGTAAATAAGTTCCATTTATTAATTTTTTAGGGTACTAATGGATCGTGATTGTTTATACTCGTTTTTACACATGTAATAGCAGAAATGTCGTTTTAATGTCCAATAATGACACTTGTGCTGTTCCGAAGTTTTCACCTATATTTGATTTTTTCAACGAAACAATCTTTAATAATGGACCCCCTAATGTATGTAATATGGAAATGTTGACCATGTTATAAATAACGATTGAATTAACATAGCTTTTATGTTATCAAGATGGTGAAAGTACAAATTATCCTACTTATATATGTCGATTAAGTTAAGGAGCATATATATCAACTTTTGTATATGTCACTTGCATATTAAAATGTAAATAAGTTTCACTCATTATTTCTCAATGCATAGATGGGTCATGAGTGCTTATACTCGTGTTTATACACATAAGGCATAAATGTCGTTTTAATCTCAATAATGATACTTGTGCTATTATGATGATTTTTCCTATATTTTGATTTTTTCAATGCAATGACCTCCAACAATGAACCCCATAACATATGTAAGACATAAAAGTTGACTACGTGACAAAACATTTGAAATGACATAGATTATATATTATCGAATTGGGAAAGCACAAGCCATCTGACCGATTCACGTAGTTTAAGTAATGTTACCTTATGAGTTCAACTTATTGATTCTAGAGACAGGGATAAGATGTATTTGCTTATATTCGTGTTTACAAACATAACAACACAAGGGCAATTTTCATCTCAATAACAGTACTTATGTCGTTATGTTATTTTCTCTTGTATTTTGATTTGTTTTCTACGCGATGACATCAAAGAATGGACCCCCTAATGTATGTAAGACATAAATGTTGACCATGTGATAAATAACGGTTAAATTGGCATAAGAAATGATTTGGCATAAGTAATGATCATTTCTCTCAACTTTTGTACATGTCAAGCCTATCTTAAAATCTAAATGAGTTTAACTTATTGGGTTTCGGAGCATGAATAAGACATGGCTGCTTATATTCGTGTTTACAAATATAATGGCACAAGGGCCATTTTCATCTCAGTAAAAGCACTTGTGTTGTTCTGTTATTTTCTCTTAGTTGATTTGTTTTCAACGTAACGACCTCAAGCAATAGACTCCCTAATGTATATAAGACATAAATGTTGACCATGTGATAAAGAAGGGATGAAATGACATAGCTTATAATGAATACTTAATAAGTCGGTAACGATACTTATGTTGTTCTCATGGAAATTTTCAACTCAGTAACGACACTTGTACCATTCTCATGGAAGCTTATAAGTCCTGTAACGGCATTTGTTCCATTCTCATGGACACTTATTAGTCTAGCAACAACACTTATTCCGTTCTCATAGACACTTTCTAGTCCAACAATGGCATTTATGATGTTCTCATGAAGTTTATAATTCATGTAATATCAGTTTTGTCATTCTCATGGACGCTTATAAGTAGGAATGGCAATTTTCTCTGCCTCGATGGTGCCTCACCCCAAA
This sequence comes from Fraxinus cuspidata, assembly GCA_903798385.1. NCBI lineage: Eukaryota > Viridiplantae > Streptophyta > Magnoliopsida > Lamiales > Oleaceae > Fraxinus > Fraxinus cuspidata. The sequence goes on along the minus strand of CAIGRP010065591.1, from coordinate 8,431 downwards.
CGGGTTGGCGAGGCTGGGTGCCCCGTCTTGGGTTACGGGGCGAGACGAGACAAGGGTGCCCCGCCCCCGTGAAGAATAAAAAAAATTAATAAACTATATAAAAAAATTAATTAACTGGAAAAAAAAAAAAAAAACAAAACAAAACAGGGCCCCCGCCCCGTGGCGGAAACGCGCCCCTCCCTATCTAAGGCTGGGCGGGAGAGTCGTGCGGCCCCCGCCCCGAACCCACCTCGTTGCCATCACTACTTATAAGTCCAATAATGACACTTAGACCGTTTTCTTGAGACATAAAACCGTAAAGATACACACTAATATTTAACTGAAGACAAAATAATAAAGTCATCATGCTAATATGCATATCTTCAAATGTAGTCTACAACTTTTTTGCGTTGTCCAAAACAACCAAATCCTCGTATTCTAGTGAAAAACTTATATACCCTGAAACATAATAATTTTGAGGTACCGTAAAACATTAATTTTAACCTCTGGTCTCCCCAGAACCATATCCCCCACCACTATAATTACCATTATTTTCACCACCACCACCACTATACTAATTTGTGATTCCCTCACTCCGATTATAAGAGTTATCTCTTCTAAAATAACGACCACCAAAATACCCACCACCATGCATACTTTTACCTCCATATGGAGCTCGATTTTCAAATCTAATCAACCAATGAGTACCTCTTGATTGGCTTCCTAGATCAAATCAACTAGTGACTTCACTAGTGATAAATTGTTCTTTGTTAAAGAAAATGATAGACGGTCTTGTTTTCCTAGCACGACGTGTATGTCTAATTAGGCATACATAATCATTAGAGAGATCAAAATTGAAAACGTGAACAACGTAAGTAATATCAAGACACGAGCTTCGCAACCAAAATCGGTGTATTCCACTCTTAAATGATCTCAATGCTAGTTCTTTTTCCTGGAACAACATGTTAATCAAAGTCAAATCAAGTAATAATCAATGTAGACATAGTGAAACAGCAATTACACTACTCAATAAGAAAATGATTCAATAAAGTCAGGGGGATACACAACTTTTCAAGTTGCCAACTTATATACATTGTTTAGTAGGTCAAGATCCATTCTATAAATAAGGGTATTGTAATAAAAATAGCGAAACATAGCCGTTGTTTGGTCCTCATTTTCAAAAACTTATTTTCAATCACACATTTTATGAGATTCACAACTTTTATTAATTTTTCAATCCCACATTTCATTAAATTTTATCAAAATCTACTAAAAATCTGTTTTTAACTAAACCAAATAGGGGCATATAATAGACACGGATCCACATAGAAACACATGCAAAAATTATCTCGACGGCATCAATACTAAGAGTTGTATTGCTCCATAATAATGCTTTTAAAGAATTTCATTCAATATGTAACCATGAGAGCACATTAGACGATGCATTTTTGTTTAGAAATCTGAAATCAACAAGTATAAAGTTCAATAATGGTACTCACATGAAATCACGAAACACAATAAAGCATAATATGAAGAATTTTACTAGAAAACAAAGAATTACTTAAATGAAATCACCTATGGTGTAGCTCTCTAAGTCCCAAGGCATATAAAAGAACAAGCAAATTTGCATATCACAATTTCCATTTATAATAATGCTAATAAATGAATTTCTTTTTAATCCATCATCTTCAAAATCCCAAATGTATAAAAAATTCATCCACGTTAAAAATATAAAAAATTCATCCACGTTAAAAAAACTCAACTAAAACTAAATTAAATATACAAATAAACTGCGAAATCATTAAAAAAATGCTCTTTAACACATTTTCATTCTAAACCTATACCAATGGAAGCACGAAATCACATTTCAAAATGAAATAAAAAAATTGAAGGAAATAATTAATTTTTTTGTTGTACTAGCTCCAACCAAAGAGAGATGAAGTAATGTGAAATAAACTTGAATCAAAGCAAAATATTTTGGTAATCTTGAAATGTACTGAAAACTAAGGCGAAAAAGGTGATGTTAGAATTCAAATTCGGGAAATAAGTCATCATAGTGAAAATGAAGAAGAAAAATAAGGTGAAATGAAAGAAATTGGATGAAAGAAGATCAACTTTATCATTTTACCAATTAGAACATTTTAATTTTTTTTAAATTTTGTTTTAATGTTGGTTAAAGGCCATTTGTCCAAAGACCCCATCTCTCATTGTTATTGTGGAAAACGTCCATACCTTTCATTTGTTGGCATTTTCACCCTTATTTTGACATTTTATTGCGTAAAATGTCATTTTCACCTATTTTTTCAATTAAAATTATGAAATGACCAATATACCATTCTCTTCAAATAAAAGAAAAAGAAAAATTAATTGCAATCACAGTCTCTATTTTTTAAAAAGGGTCCAAATAAGTCACAAATAAATTATTAAAAGGGTAATTAGCACATAATGTTCCCACATTTCCCAATTATTGCAAAAAAGTCTCAACCTTTTTTTTTTTTTTACATATCCTCCCTTAACTGCACATTTAATTGCACAAACCATTATTTCTATACCCTTCTATTTAAATAAATAAAAATATATTTTTAATTTCTAATCCTTTAATAATTGAGACTGTGATTGCAACTAATTTTTTACTTTTTTTTTCTGTTTTATTTAAAGAGAATGGTATATTAGTCATTTCATAATTTTTAATTGAAAAAATAGATAAAAATGATCTTTTGCTCAATGAAATGTGGAAATAAGAAAATGCCAAAAAAATGAAAGGTAGGGACATTCTCAACAATAATAATGAAAGACGAGGACGTTATGTGCTAATTACCCTTGTCCAAACTCATTCCCCAACCAAACTATTTGGCCAAATTTCCCATATGTTTTTAGATGACATCTCTCATTCGCTGACATGTATGGATAGGTCTGTAGGTCAACCTCGTGTGCTGTCCTATATGATTTCAACGAAAAGAAGCTCATTTTACCATTTCAAGGTGGATTCCAAGTTAATCCCACATGGATGTTTCAAATCGACAACAAAACATGATGATATTTAAATTTCATGGATGTTTCAAATTAGCTTCTCTCCCCACCAAAATCCAAACATTTAAATTTCAACTCCTAAAAATTTCAATCGGATTTTAAAAGATTGAAAGAAATTAACAAAGGAACATGTACGTATGCATACATACATGATACCCTTTTTTGTACAAAAAATCAATCAAATAAACTTATCACTATAAACAACCATAAATTTTTAGTACAAATTAAAATGGAAATTGAAATACACAACAATTTAAATGATAATACTATGGTATCCTAAATATGTGCCGGTCTTCCATTAACACTTGTTAATGCTTCTGGGTTCTCTTTTGATACTTGTCTTTGATCCAGTGAAATCCGGCGGTGGCGCCGGTCTTCACTTTCCTCATACCGGTGGTGGCCACCGCCTTAGTTTTATCCAACTTGTCGCCGACCTTGCCGGGAAATTTGGAAGAACCGCCAGTTTTGGTGTTGCTGTTGTAATTATACATCGGCTCTGGATCCCATTGATCAGCCCATGATGTTTCATATGAAGTGTTTGTTGCCATTGATATCAGTAACTATATAAAGAAAGAATTTTGTTTTCAAATTATTTGATTCTAGAGATTTATTTACAACATGGGATTGGGCTTTTATATGGGAATTTCAGAACGGCAGTTATAGTAATTTAACCTAATTTCCAACAAGACGGCGGGGCAACCTGTGATTCCTCGAAATGCAGCATTTTGAATTGCTTTGCTATACAGACAAATAAGTTTTGAATTAAATAATATTTTATTAGTAAGTTTTGAAATAAATAAGATATTAATTTTTGTAGTAAAATAAGAATTATCGAGATGATATGTACTTTTTTAAGCGTCGTCCAAGATTGTTAATGTTAACCAAACAAAATGTTGTGACGTATTTTCTCGCTCCATTGAGAAGTTTCTCCGTCTTCAATGTACTCCAACTTGATAGTTTTTACTATCGATTTGCCTATAAACATTTTGCGTCCAATAATTTCAGATAATATACATATCCTTTAACTTAATGCGAATGGTAATGAGTCCATATTTATTTTTCAGAAGCTGTTATTGACTCATTTCTTATATTTTTAAATTTAAAAAACGTAAAATAATAAAATTTATTTAAAACAAAAAGTTACTTAAAATATTTTTCTTATGTTTATCCAAAGATATAAATCTAAAATAATTTCCAAAAAATTAACTAGACAAACATTGGTAATTTTCTTTGCAAATTGAACATGAGAAACGAAATAAAGAAAATTCCTTTTGACCAAACGTAACAATTTTATATTTCTTTTCAAGATAGACCGGCTTCTGTGGAATTAAATAAGAACTCTATTATTCAAGTCAAATTTGGGCACCTCTGACCAAAAAAGAATATAAATTAGAATCTTCTTTTATTTTATTTTTAAAATTTTTAAATTTTGTTTCTTTCCCTTCTTAACATTTGAGCATCTAGAACTTTTATCCATACCAAAGATTTATTTCAAGTTTAAAAAATTAATAATTTAGAAGAATGAATTTAAGACCACGTTATTATTTTAATTACCACCACGTTAGGTAAGTATTTTTTTTCTTTAGGCACTAATTTAATTTCCGTTTAAATATATATTTTCCACCACGTTTGGTAAGTAATGGAAAATCATATTAAAAAATAAAAAGAAGAGCTCGTGTGTCTCGATCAAGAGAAAAGATGAACAATTAAATAAAAATAATCAAACCAAAAGATCTAGCTCAAAATTTTGAAGACGTGTTCACTTCAAAGGTTTATTTGAAAAAAAAAAAAACAATTATACTACATGTAAATTGTGGTCGACATTAAATTTGGCATAATTTGACAACAACAATTGTGACTATTGATTTTAATCGCACTTAATCAAATCAATGTCATCGTGTTCTACACTTCACACAATATCAAACTTAATGTACACTGGAAATGTACAACTAGTTTAATCCACTAAAAAAAATCTTTTTTTCATCCTAAACACTATCTATTAAAAAATAACATGCATAGCTCCCATTTGATACAAATTAAAATGCAAATTTTAATTTAAATCAAAATCAATAAGTAATTTTAATCACTCGTTTTATGAGATTCATAACTATTCAATTATAAATCTCATCAATTTTTATCAAAATCTACTAAAAATTTGATTTTAATTTTACAAAAGTCAAAGATTATAGTTGACCTAATATGCATTTATAAATAACAAATACCATTTTTTTTTTCTAGAAATAGCATATTTGACCTAAGTGCTTATGCTACCAATGACATCAAAATAAAATCTAGAAGAAACGCTGAAAAGTGTGAATATTTAACTATAAAAGAAATCCACTTGTATGGCTATGATTCTGCCATGTAAATAATGTTCCCGTTCGTGACTAGAAGTACCTTCACGTTGTAGACTTTCTCCTCATAAAAAAATAGATTTTTCCACCGTAGGATTCGAAAATTTCAACCCTGTAATTTCACCATTTGACATGTGCGCACTGCCAACCCCACCATCGCATAAAATAAATAAGAAAAATAAAGTACAGTTCTTTTTTTAAAAAAAATATATAGTTGAAGTCTAATTGAGAACCTCCCGATTGGCCCCAATTAAATTATAATTTTTTTTCTCTTCTTATCAACTACACATTTTCAAGAAAATAACGAAGGCCAAACAAGCGCTTAACCGATGCTTGATTTTGCTCCCGTTTGGATCCCATTATTTGACATTTAATAGTTGTGATGGTATTTTTAAAAAAAAAAAATGTATAGTTAAAAAAGAAGAAAAAGTTTTGAGATTACATATAATATTATTTTATTGGAGAATGTGCGGTTGATAAGATGAAAAAGAAAAATAAATTAAAATTTTAATGAGGATCGAACATGGACTTAGTTAAAAATCGAGACATAATATCTTACTCTATGCCCATGTTTGGTACATATTAAAAATCACATTCTCATTCTTCTACTTATTTTCAACCACACATTTTTCAATAAAATAATATTTTCCATTACATCCTTCCAAAATAATGTGACTCAAACACACCCTATATAATAAATAAGACTTACTCATAGCTTAACTTCTTAAACGGAACTTTCAAAATTATTAATTAAAAAAAAACTCCGCGGACATTAGAAGTTGTTGAGAAAGAGCACATGGAAACATTCAATCTTCTTTCTTTGTTTAAAAATTGTTGAAGGCGACTATTCGTCTTGACGAAGCTCCCACGCGCCAGCACTAGTCAATTTAAAAGCAGTTTACGAAAACCTTGATAACCCATAATGCCTGATCTCCATCTTTCACATGAAAAATCAAACCTTTGAACAATATATATATACACCCTTATAATTGCAAATAAAAAACTTTCCATTCATTTCAATTTCACAGACACTCAAACGAAAATGAAGTTCACGCTGTTCATTCCCATAACTTTTCTGCTACTCTTTTCCATTTCTTCAGCTTCTGCACATTTTTTCCCCAATGTCACTTCTATCCCACCTTCTTTAATCCCGAATACAACAATATGGGAGGCTTTTAATAAGCTTATGGGCTGCCGTAATGGTCAAAAGAAAGTTGATGGGTTAACCAAATTCAAGAAATATTTACAGTACTTTGGTTATCTGAATTCTTCTTATTCTAATTTCTCAGATGATTTTGATGAATATCTTGAATCGGCCGTCAAAACTTACCAGCTGAATTTCAATCTGAATCCCACCGGTGAACTTGACGAACAAACGTTAAATCACATCGTACGACCTCGATGCGGAAACGCCGATGTAATCAATGGAACTTCGACTATGAATTCCGGTAAGCAACCTAGAACTCACAGTGCAAATTCTACCATTCATACAGTGGCCCATTATACGTTTTTCCCGGGTAGGCCCAGGTGGCCGGAGAGTAAGACTGAGTTAACATACGCGTTCTTGCCGGAGAATCAGCTGTCGGAAAATGTTAGAAGTCTATTCGCACGCGCTTTTGAACGTTGGTCGGAAGTTACGCCGTTAACTTTCACAGAGACGACGTCGTTTAACCGAGCGGATCTTCAGGTTGGGTTCTTCAGTGGAGATCACGGCGACGGCGAGCCGTTTGACGGCGTTTTGGGGACGTTAGCTCACGCGTTTTCGCCACCAGTTGGGAGGTTCCACTTGGACGGCGACGAAAATTGGGTGACAGACGGTAATTATAATAACGGGTCACCCGTTTCGGCTGTGGATCTGGAGTCTGTCGTGGTTCATGAAATCGGGCATTTACTCGGGTTGGGTCATAGTTCAGTTGAGGAATCTATCATGTACCCAACTATATCTTCGGGTGCCCGTAAAGTTGAACTTGCAAACGATGACATCATGGGGATTCAGGAGTTATACGGGTCTAACCCGAATTATAACGGATCTGAACCGAGTTTGATTCCGAGAGAGGAAGGTGATTGGAGTGGGGCCCATTATGTTCCTTGTTCATTGTGGGGATTTGTGTTTCCATTGATTATTGGAATATTCTTGTTGTCTAGTCTGTAAATCTTTTTCCTGTATTTTTTGATTAAATTATGTATTTATTTTTGTTGATAGAAATATGAGATTATTATAGTACAGAATACAGATACCTTAACTCTTCTTCTGTCTTGCTTTTCTCTGTGTTGATTATTGGAGTTCATTTGGAAGTGCTTTCTGATAAATAACATGATAAATTTTTGTATATATATGACTAGTTTTCATTTTTTTTGCTTTAACAGATGAAATAAAGTTGTTGAATGATCAATTAGGTGGAATTTAAATAAACATGACATATGTATTACTTTTTAAATATTTTGTATAGAGTGATTGGCTCGTAGCCAAATTGAAATGTTTAGTATTTTGTTTTTGCTAAGAAACTCTTCGAAGAACTTAAAATAAAACGTGTTAGTTACTCTATTATATGTGAATGTATTTTGAATATCTCAAGTCAGAGTATGTATTGATGTAGTATTGAAAATTCGAGAATAGAAACAATACGTTGTTGTTGATTTAGTTAAAATAGATAAGAAGGCATTACATTATAGTTAAATGAACCACGAGATGGAACAAAGCCATGGCTATTTAAACTGCTCGCCTCAATTTCGAAAACGACCATCATTAATTTAAATAAATTGGTCTATTTTGATAGCATAAGATCACCCAAAATTATAAGAAGACGATATCTATTTAAGTTAATGAAACTTTAAATAAAATTAGATAAGTATTGGGATGGGGTGGATGACTTCGCCCCGAAATGAGTACAGGTGACAAGGGTCCCGTCCCGTCCTGTCCCGTTTAATTTTAAAATTTTATTTTATTTGTTAAGAATTCAATACTTGAAATAGAAATTTCACAAAATGCTTTAGTTCTAATTGAAGATGACAACTTTAGTGAGTGTTTGGCACCCATTTTAATGGGAATAGAAATTTTGGAATAGTGA
>CAIGRP010065582.1:0-11148 GCA_903798385.1 Fraxinus cuspidata | reverse complement strand
TGTTGGCAGCAACAAAATATTAAGAGTCTCGTTTGATACTCATTTTTTTTTTGCAAAAAAGACATTTTGGAATAGTGATTTGATGGAGAATGTGTGGTTAAAAATAATGAAAAATTTTGGATTTGCAAGTAATATTATTTTATTGAAGAACGTGTGATTGAAATGAGGTCAAATCACTGTTCAAGAATACATTTTGATGGAAAAAATGGGACTCAAATAAGGGCTATATTGAAAAGTTACTTTGTTTAATATTAAATTAATTAATTTATATCTATATGTTACTCTACGTTAATGATCAAATTCTAACACGGAATGTTAATTTGAATCGCTAACCTAAATTGTAAAATCTTGCTTTGATATATAGGCTGTGAACAGTAAAATTTATAGAAAAATTCAGAGAAGGCTAAAAATGTGGATTATACGTGTGAAGAATCCATAGTAGGTTTGGGCTTGAGTGAGCCCAAAAAGAACCGAGAACCAGATCCGTAACCCTGATCATCGAGTCTAGAAAGCCCAATTAAAGCAACAAGATCGATTTGGTCATTTCACACCCCCCAAATTAGGGTTATTAAACTTGGGCAACTTCATCTGCTCACACACATAAAAAGAGCACACAGAACCCTCTTGCCGACTCTCACAGCAGGTATGTGCATTTCTCTCGATATATTTTTCCTCTGTATGTATACATGATTTATGTCTGTAAGTCAATTGTTTTATCTGAAATCTATTTCTTTTATTGCATTTCGGAATCAGAAAGGAGAAGAATCAGTGGAGAAAATGGCCAAGTCGAAGAATCACACAGCGCACAATCAGTCACACAAAGCCCATAAGAACGGCATCAAGAAACCCAAACGCCATCGCCACACATCCACCAAAGGGGTTCGTCCAATTCGCCTGATTTCTCTTTTATTATAATATATATGTTTGTGTGTATGTGGCTCCCGTTACTAGGAGAGTGATGTAATTTCGGTAGAGTATTTTTAAGATTTCTCTGTAGATCTAGCAGTAAAATAAAATGGAATTGAGAAGAAAGATTCACGTAGTCGATCCAAATTCATGGAGGACGAGGCTTAGTTTATTGTTGTACGAGTGCGTGTATGTATATATCTATGTAGGCATAAATTTGTGATCTTTTTTTATTTATGTATATATAGATGGACCCGAAGTTCTTGAGGAACCAGAGGTATGCAAGGAAGCACAACAAGAAGAGCGGTGAGACTGCCACCGAGGAAGAGTAGATTGAGATTACATAATCACCCTTCCCCCAACATTTGGCAAATGGATGATAGGCATTATGGTATCTGGTATTTGGGGGTTTTCTATTAATTTGATGGTGATTAGGGTTTACCTTTTGTTGGATTATAGTAGGAGATCCTTTTTATGTTACTATTTTGAATGACGTGAATCATTAACATCTTGTTCTCAAAGCTGATTTGAAATCCCATTTGGGCGTCCTTTCACCGTTATTATTTGGTTTTTTAATGTCATTTTGATTTGATTAACAGCTGATGAATGCTTTTTTGTTGTTGAATTGTCACTTGTTTTTGTTATCGATCTTATTCCTTACTAGCCCGTTTGGTAAGCGAATATGACAGCACTGGTGAATGAAAAATATTATATAATCTTGTTCGGTGTGTTATACGATCCTTATCCAATATTGTGAATCAAACATGAATTGTGTAGTGTGTTGAATATTCCTCGTTTTGATGTCTGTTACATTTATCTTGGAAGTTGGTGTTGTTCCCTGGAATGTTGCTGGCCTGGATATTTATGATTTGGTTGTTTGTATAGTCCCCTAGTCATAATATATAACCTAAAGATCATATATTGGCTGTATACTTCATGTAACATAGTTTTGTTTCTCATTGTGCATAGTTATTGAACAAAACATTTAGTGAGAAAAGATTTAGAACATGCACTGAGGCAGCCATCTATATCATCACAAGTAGGAGCGCCCTTTTATGTTATGTCTCACATTGGCCTCACTCTTTGTTTTCGATGAAAGTTGTATCTATCACATTCTACTATTCTAGGGAACTTTCATTGTGCTTTCTCTCTGATTTTGTTTGGACTTTAAGCATGTGGTGAGATGTGGTTGGTCGGCATGTATATGCTTATTCCTCAGGGCAATACCTAGTATGTATTTGCGGCTTTTCCCGTCAAACTGGTCTGGACGGGTATTAGATACTGTTTGAAACTCCACTCAGACATCTCCTAACCACTCTGAATTCTTCAATATGTTATCGTCACATTATGAAGTTACAAATTCACAAATCCGTTTCTCATTGATTGGATGTTCTAAATATTTCGAGAGGTTCTGGGAGGTGGCATACGTTAGTTAACATGGGATAAAACATGTTTGGTCACTTATTTTCTTTCCCTTTTTAGTAACTCAACTTCATTTTCTTGCAAATTTAGGACCCAAAACTTTTAAGGGTTTTTCTTTAAATTAATCCCGTCAGCCAGCGAACTAATGGAACCTAAAAGAATTGACTCCAGTGTAAGCCAGTTTGGATAAATTCGAAACAATATTTATAAATAGTATTAATTTCACTTCTTAAAGCCCTGTTTGGTACACATTAAAATTTTCATTATCATTTTTCTAATCATTTTTAACTACACGTTTTTCAATAAAATAATATTTTCCATCACATTAATAACTTTTCCTCTTTTTTCAACCACACATTTTTATCTATATACTATTTCAGAATACATTCTTCCAAAATAATGTGGTTCAAACGCACTCTAAATATGCAGCGTTGGATAAATTTTACTAAACAATTATAGGCTTGGTAAAATTTGTAGTTGAAGAAAAAATGTTAATATATATATCTGCATGTTTGGGCACAAAGCCTGAGCTTAGATAAAAGGATGTAGAATTTGGAGAAGAAAGCTGAAGAATTATCCTTTCTATGTGGTGTGAAGATTTGCTTGACATGCTGATGGAGGGAGGAAAAGGCTGAAGAAACCAGTTTAATGAAGCCTTTTTCCAGGGACTGACTTGGCAGTATTTGATTGACACTTTTTTGTTTATTTATTTATTTTTTTAACCGTCAATGAAAATTTGTCTAAGTATATGTCTGTCAAAAACCTTGTCACCGAGCCTGCTTTCGGGCAAAACTGATAATAGGTTAACGAACTATTTGAGCTGACTATCTAGCCTAGATATTGCGACGAATTGATGGGATTGAATCCTACAAGCAGTCCTGTGGTGACAGGAAAAACAGAAGGCTCAATCTGTGTTTGTACGTGAAAGACGAGATCAAGAAAGTTAAGAACGACCTCGAGAAAACGCGCATGGAGATGGAAGTAATGACAATTTATTGTGAACAGCTGCAACTGTATACTGAAGAATATGCCGTTGGAAGGCATCCTGCGGCAGCCTCTGGCTTCTTATGATGGCACGTCGACCAGCACTAGGACTAGCATTTATGTATATTATCCTCGTAAACGTTGCAGTAATTACACTGGCAATCTGAATGAAACCAGAGCCTCGTAGTCTGGAGAGCGTTCCTCCAACCAATGCTGAGACACAACCAGACTATTATGTTCAAACACCGCTGCAAGTTCTCTCCCTCAAATGGATGCACAGATTTGAATTTACTATACATGAAATTAATTCTTAACGCGATTCTAAGGATTTAGAATGTAGTTAGAATACACCCCCCCCCACCCCGGGGCCGTACCTGAGTTTCGCGGGGCTTGAGGCGAATTTCAAAATTTTGGCTCCTAAATCACAGTAGACAATCCATTTTTTCAATTATAAGAGTCTTACGAAACTAAATTTGTTAACTTAAATTCAATAATAAAGCAACAAATAAAAATAAGATATTATCAACTCTTTTTGGACTCATTTCAATTACCAAATCACAAAACCAAATGTACAAACACTTTGCAAATTAAAAGAACCCAAAACAAGGGCTCAATTCAAAATAAATAGAGAATTACTAGTCTTAGATATAAAGAAAATCAATAAATTATTAAACATCCATTTTTCTTGCTTGATTATTTTGTGCTCAAACTTCTGAATAGTGAGGTAATCACTAATCATTAATCAATCACATAAATTAACATCACATGAGATATCATTGATTCATTATCACATAAATTATACTACACAGTCTAGAACTAATGAATTGATTCCCAATAACAATGAAGCTCAAAATAAATTTAATTAATTGACTGTGTAGAAGCTTTCTACCTATACTTACGGGCTTTTTGTACTTCCTAAGTCAATTTCAAGATTGAAATATAATATGCATTTTTTAAATCATAATAAGCCCCACCAATAATGAGACTAATGTGCAAACGAGTTGTCAAATGGACTACTTACAAAAAATTAAGTACAAAAAAGTTCTCATAATCAACAGCTTTCTACACTTGCAAAGTCAATTCCAAGATCGAAAAACAATTATTTCTTGATTGCAAAGGCCACCATCAGTCCCACAAGCTCCAATTAAACACTATTACCAAAGTCCAAATATAACTTCAAACTATAAATCTACATTAGCAATCCACCACATAGCTTTCTAGATTACTGATATATTTAAGAATCAAGGTCGAGTCGAGGAAATATATCTGCCAACTGTTGATTCCAGTTTCCAATGCGGCTTTTCCGTCGTTTGGTGACTGGAATTGTCTCTCGTAAGTGAAGACAAAATTTTCGATTTAAAAAAAAAAAAAGAGAGAGGGCCTCTCCTCAAGTCCGGAATAATTCAAGTCCTTATACATCAATTTACGTTTTGGAACTAGTCGATGTGAAATTATCCCTTTAACATGTTTTCCTCAATATAGTGTCTCGTTTGCGTAGATCACTCTTAAAATTTGTGTGCTCGTTTTTCAATTTTATTCGGATCAAATTGTTAGTTTGAATTTAATGAGCTTAAAAGTTCAATCTTGTTAAGAATTAAATTCAAATATTTATATATTGATTTATATATCGATTATTAAGTGACATAAATTTTATCAATTATATAAAAGGAACTTAAAATTTAATGTTTACATAAAAATAACTTCGAGTTCAAATGTGAACGTTCTAATTGAATCAAGTTCCCAACATACGCTAGTTGTAGCAAGTGATCGAACAGGTAAATTGCAAGCTCACATTAGGCCTTCAAGAAGAATATTGAAAAATTGTCATATCAACTGTTCTTGATCACCCTACTCGACCCATAGGAACTCTCATGGTAATTTGACGGCAAAGCAGGTGATCAGATTCAAAGGGCCAAAAATACTCCACTTCTTACACCTGTGATGCGAAAAATATCTCATTCTGGTTTTGTGGATATTGGACACGTACACTGACAACAGATACACGTGTCCTCTCGCATCTAGTCTCCAGAACTTCCCGTTTCTCTCTCCTAAAATAAGTGATTTCTCTCTCCGATCTTTCAACGTTAATTTTCTTAGAACTGAGTATTTTGCATACTTCTTTCCTCTGTTGAAATTAGTGTAAAAATGAGCAGCAGTAACTTGGAAACACGCTCGGTTCTTGATGAGCTCAGCAGCTTTAAAAAGGGAGGATTTTTTGATCTGGGCCATCCTCTCCTTAACCGGATTGCTGAGAGCTTCGTCAAAGCCGCTGGGGCAAGTCTATTTACACATTATACACACTAAATTCACTGTTATACACGTATATATGTATATATCATGTGTGTATATGCACATGCATGTATATGTGAAAAGTTCTGATTGTTATGCTTTTTGCTAATTGAGGGCAGATTGGAGCTGTTCAAGCTGTATCGCGCGAAGCCTATTTCGTAGCTGTTGAAAGTATGTTGGGTTTATTGATTTGTTGTTGTGGTCTATCTCTGTATGAATTTTCTGTTTGGTTTTGAGAACGTGTGTTTCGATTATTCTATGGATAATTTGTTTAATTTTTGGGTTCTTGTTGAGATTTGAGATGAAAAGTGATTGATCAGGTGCAAGTGGAGATACAGGCGGCATAGCTCCTCCTGAGGTTGGTGGCCCGAAGAAGAACCGTAGTCGGGGGCTTAGAGGTACAAGTAGGATGATATTTATTCAGTGGTAATCTCAGTGAATGTCTAGGACGATGTACTGAAAAAGAATAGACAATATACACAATATAAATATAAAGAACCTTTTAATACCGTCTGGTGCAGTTCAATGTTGATACGATAATATATGTAGTATTTGGGGTGCGGAGGCACTGCTGTGGAATATGATTTACTGCGACCAAATGGCCTAGTAAGCAAGCATTGGAAAAGCAAAAAAATCTATTTATTGTAGCACAATTTTTCTATACATTAGTTTTGCAGACAAGTTCAGAGGAGAACCTTGAGTTAGAAACAGAGCAATATGAAAGAAACCCAAATAAGAAAATTTTGTTTCTAATTGAAGGTTATAGTGTAATTTGAGTCTGAGACCGTCCCTCAAAGTCAACCAGGCTTACCGCCCAAAGCCTGGTGGTAATTCCGGATCATTATATTTGGATAGTTCTTCTCTCTAAGAAGGATGGGAATTACTAATTTTTATGGTAATTCAAAGCTCTTGAGCTACTTGAATTTGCTTGAATTTAGAGAGTAGAAGTTCATGTTAATTCAAGTAGGGTCAAGGCATGACTCATTGGGTGAAATCCTTCTTGCATGGTAATATGGGACGTGAGGTTCAAATTATTGCTAATGGCAAGTAATATGCTACATTTGGAAGGTATTAGTATAATATATAACGGAAACGTGATGTTTCCTGATATGTTAAGGACAAAAAGTGGTTAAACCTGCCCATCTAATTTCGTAATCATTCTTGAGCTTTGTGTCATATGCACATAGATAATACAGAAATATAGAAACCTCGGGTTCTTGGTTTGGCTGTGATTATAGAAAGGTATTAGTATATTTTATAATGGAAAAAGGCTTTTGTTGAGAATCATGTGTTGATTCCTGATATGTTCGGGGCGAAAAGTGGTAAAATCTAGTTTCCTGATCTATTCTGGAGCTGTGTCGTATGTGCATAGATACATACACAAGCATAGAAACCTCGGGTGCCTGGGTTAGCTGTGATTGCAGACTGAAGTGGGACAAGTTGTACTCAAAAGGACAAATCATATTATGTGTGGTATATGATTGCAATATCTGTTAGCTTGAATATATTGCAGTTATCGACTATAAACTATTTTTCTTTTGTAATGCGAGTTATGGTTTCAGTATATTGTACTCACTGAACGCATGGTGAACGTGATCTGAAGAGTGAATACTAATTGATGGTTGTAGACTTGTAGCTAATAACTGTTCACACTTTTTTTCAGGAGAAACAAACAGAAACTCAGTTGAGGCCTTGGTAAGTCTGAATCTTATTTTGCAATATTTCTATTAAGCAATATACTACACTCCATTATCATCTGATGACTATATGCAAGAGGGATGGAAGTGGTTTGCCAGCCACGGCATTTGCCTATGGACAAAAGCAGATAATTAGTTATGGTACAGTAGGGTGTCTTGGGAATGGCTCAAATCAATAGCTAAAATTCCATGATCAATAATTATGCAAACCCCGAAAACTGAACATGATTGAGGGAACAAGAAACGAATGATGCACCGGATTTACGTGGAAGACCTCTTGCTTTAGGAGGAAAAACCTGTGGCTTAATCACGAGAACACGATCACAACAATAATTAATTATAACCTAATACTTTTGCCTGGAGCTTGAGTAAATTGCCAATGGTAAAATTCATAGCCACTCGTGGGTATCTGAAAGAACTCTTAAAATTCTCACACATTTTAGTGAATGCAAAATTATCCACAGAAACGAAAGATGTTAAGAATTCACTACAAGTCAACTTTGTCAGTCTGTCTTGTAAACCCAGGTATCATCTTGAGCATCTTTACTAACAGGACTCCGCTGTAGAGAAGGAATCCAGAATAAAGTGGGAATACTCACTAGCGGGCATGCTCATTGATGGATGAGAAGTCTTACAAAATTAAATCAAGCTCTTGGGCTAGCCTGAGTCAGTTACAAAACTAAAGAAGCTCCACAAAACCGTTCTTTGGAATTTAGGTCAAAACTTTTGCTTAGGGATTTAGGAACAAAATAACTCCAACAAGCAGATGTTCTATCATATGGAAATCTGTCTCCATTATTTACGCCCGAGGCTTTCATTTGTGTGCAGCTCCCAACAAAGCCAATAGATTTATTTCTTCCTGTTGTGAAACCAACCACCGGATTGAGATGTTGAGTTATATGATACAATAATAAAATATTTGATCGAGCAAATATGGTTGATGAATTAAGAGATTTTATTGACTCAAGAATAATGGAGAAGAGAGAAAATTATAATGAATTTTATAATTCTAGTAATATATTTTTTCACACTTATAAAATTGTATAGAAGAGCCTAATATTTATAGGGAATATGTATGAGACGTCTAAACCCTCTTGATATAGTTGCTGATGAAATATGATGCCAAAAAATTGAGTCCAAAACGAAAAAGGAGAGAAATGCTGAAAACCCGAAACAGGTCAGTCGGCGTCGTGGTGCCACATTCGGGCGCCGTGGCGTCGGGTGTTCTGCGGGAAAAATTTTTTTTTTTTTAAATTATGTTCTCCATCCCAAACTTTTCAACTCCAATGCTAATGTTTCAACTCCCAATAAGCTTCCAAAATAGAACTTCAACTTGACATATGACTCCAATAGCATTTCAAACTTGAATTCTCCTTGACATGCACTTCAATTAGATTTTTTCAATACTTCAAACAAAGAAATCGGGTTATACCCCAATTCTAATAATCTTCATCTTGACGCGAATTCCACTAAGAAATGAACTGGTTTCTTCAACAATAACCAAAAAAATTAAATTCTCCAATAAAGCACAATAATCCACCTCTTCCAATGAATCCAAGCACTACTATTGTAGAATTATCTCAGATTCCCAAACAATCATATAACGATTTTAAAATTCACCAAACTGGACTGTAACACATCCCAAAGCAGAATCAAACCTAAATGCTTTTAAAGAAGGCCGCTTGCTAGATTGCACACCTTCTACTTTATTTAAAGCATGCTCAACAAAATCAGCATTCACATACCCTTTTCCACGGATCCGTCCTTAGCAATTGAATACAATAGCACTGCAGGTGATGGTGGCAAAGCGGCATTATCCATATCTCCTGAACTCCACTGTGCAGTATTCTTCAAATTCGACCATTTACAAGCTTCTAAAGGTATTGTACCAAACTGAATGTCCACCACGGTATAGAACCTGTGCTAATTGACTCTTCTAAATTCTGCACGACCCTGCAAGATGTACAAGTGATACCTTTTATGTGCCTCCAATACAATTTGGGCACCCTGAAAAACCTTCAAAGCCGCCACCACCAAAGAACTCATAACTTTTTGAATCAAGGATAGACAACGAGATGAGATTTTTCTTCAAATCTGGACATGTCGAACCTGCCAAGTGTTCTAATTGTTCCATCCAAAAGCTTCAATCTGAATGTACCAATTTCAGCAACCCTACAAGGTGCGTTGTTCCCATAACCACAACACCTTTGAAAACACTTTCATATGAAGTAAACAAGTCCTTATTAGGATATATATTAAACACACATGCTGAATCAAGAATCCAATCCTTCTCTGGTTTAGACTCGACGTCAGAAATAGATGAGAACTCCATCAATGTTCTCCGCGAGGTTTGCTTCGCCATAAGTATCTGATTGCTTCTCATATCGACTTGCAGCCAACCTTTCTTTATTCTGCAATTTGTAGCAATCCTTCTTCATGTGCCATTTCTTCTTGTATTAGTTACAAATTTGATTACTGAACTTAAACTTTGATTTGCCCCTTCCAGAACCACCATGAGTAACCAGGCTCTCTCCATCTCTGGCCTCAGAAACCAAATGCTTCATCTTCTCTTTTGAATATAAAGCATCAACACCTCCTCTATGGTGAGAGTATCACGACTATACAAGATCATGTGTCTAAATGAAGAAAACGAAGCCGACAATGACCACAATAGGATTAAGGCCAAATCTTAGTCATCATACTCTACTTTCAAAGTTTAATCAGCGACAATCTCTTTAAATACAGCCGGTGATCTTCCAATGATTCTCTTTCTGCCATTCGATGAGAGTATAAACGCTGCTTGAGGTTCAACTTGCTTGTCAGACTTTTAGTCATGCACAATTGCTTCAACTTCAACCATAGAGAAACTGCTGAAACCTCCTTCAAAATGTCCTGAAGAATAGTATTCGTTAGATGTATAGATGAATGTGAGAAAATGTCTTCTTATCCTTCTGTAATTTCTCCTCCGCTGTCAAAGTTGTGGGCATCTTGTCAGTTCCCAACGGCGCATCATCCAAATCCATTGTGCGAGTATTGCACGCATCTTAAACCGCCATAGCAAAAATCTAGTGCTCCGATCCAAAAGCAAAATTTCATACTTCATGGAAGCCATCACGAACAAAAAAATCCTCAGAACAAATTAAAACCTATGCTCTTGCATGAAACAAACAAGATATCAGAATCGCTTTGATACCACTTATTGTGAAACTAACTACCGGATTGAGATGTTGAAGTTATATGGCACAATAATAAAGTATTTGATCAAGCAAAAGAATAATAAAGACAAGAAATATGACAGATGAATTAAGAGATTTTATTGACTAAAAAATAATGAAGAAGAGAGAATTACAATGGATCCTATAATTCTAGTAATTTATTTTTCACTCTTATAAAATTATTTTGTATGGAAGAGCTTAATATATATAGGGAATATGTAGGGGACGTCCAAATCCTTTTAGTAGAGTTGTTGATGTAGTAGGATGTCAAAAAATCGAGTCCAAAACGAAAAAGAAGTGAAAAACGCGAAAAATCCGAAATAAGTCTGGTGGGAGCCGGGCACCGGGTGTTCTACAGGAAAAAAAAAAAGTATATATATATATATATATTTTTTTTTTTTTAAAATTTTTTTTTTCTAATCCCAAACTCTTCTTCAAGTCCAATACCAAAATTTCAACTCCCAATGGGCTTCCAAAACAGAACTTCAACTTGACATAAGACTACAATAGTATTCCAAATTTGAATTCTCCTTGATGTGCACTTCAATTACAAGTCTTTAATATTTCAAACAAAGAATTCGGGTCACGCCCAAATTCTAGAACTTCCTTCTCTATATGCTGCCAGAATCTAATTT